>NJRP01003165.1:0-14948 GCA_003063835.1 Aphaenogaster floridana
AGAATAATGAACTGTGATTGGTCAATTTCTTCCGACACGACTTACGACATCCAATGTAGACCCAGCCTGATTGGTCAATTTCTTACTACACTTACGACTGCGACTCATTGTAGATGGCCCATAAAGCCCGATCTACAATTGCGTAAACGTGGTTGTAAGCGGTTGTAGTTGTAAGAAATTAACCAATCATGTCGATAATTCTTCTCAAATTCAACTGTGATTGGTCAATTTCTTACAACTACAACCGCTTACAACCACGCTTACGCAATTGTAGACCGGGCTTAATGCTTATTGATTATCCTGTCAACTCACTATTGACAAATAATTAGGATTCAATTTAATTTTCCTCTTGAATATTTAGGAGATTGAAAAGAGATCAAAAACAGCCAGAATTCATCCAACAAAGAGAAATTGATTCAAAGAAACGTAGAAGCGCAGCTCTAAGAAAGCAGAGGAAGGACGATGAAGAAAACAAAGAGAGAGAAAGTGAGGAAGAATTTTATTCTAGAGGAAGACGATGACCAAGAAAATAAAAAAGAGGAAAAAAATTAAAGGAATAAAATGTAAGATTAATTTATAAAGCAACTAGTAACTTTTATTACAATCATTCATATTTTTAAAAGTAATTTATTGTTTGACAACGTCTTGGAGTAGTTATTACTCTAGAGCACAAATGGTGAGGAGCAATAGAAGCTGGAGAGGAACCCAATGGAGTAGAGGCAGAGGATGCATAGGAGGTGAATGGACAAGAGATTATAGAGAAAGCTGGAGAGGAGGATGGAGAGGAAGAGAATGCAGAGGGAAAAGCTGGAGAGGACGAGGATGTAGACAGGATTGGATAGGGAGAGGGTTTGGAAGAGGATGGATTGGAAGTGGATGGAGAGGAAACAAGAGGCATAGGCCACATTTCACAGGCCCTGTTTATATTTTCAGTTATAATTAATTAGCTATTTGCGTTACTTGTTGCGTTGAACTATATAAATATACCTAAATTCCTTTATTTATTTATTATTCCTATTTATATTTATTAATATTTAAAGTATAACTAAATAATTTTATTATAATTTTTGTACAATACGTATGACAAAGTTTATTTAATTAAAGAATATTTAATTTTCCAATTAATCTAAATTAAATAAATTAATTAACAAACAATTTTACATTTCTACAAAATCCACATTTATCAAAAATAAGAAAATAAATTTTCTCAATCCTATTGTAAAATTTCTTCTGCGTCTTTTCTACTAGATTTTCCTTACGTAGGGGCTTGCTAAACTAATTGGCCTTCTTTTCGGAATTAAGTCTTATTTGGGTGTGTCCCTTATCCAATCTCTATCTTTTTACGAGGTATTCATCGTCTGCAGAGTTTAGGCCGTTCTATGCATGCTCTTTTTCAAAAATAAAAAAAAATTCAGCTCGATATCTCCACATTTGCGAAAGTTAGAACCACGGACATTTCTCCAAAAATTACAAATTTTATAAAAAAAGAACCCCTTTACCGATCCTCGCCCAATTCAATAGGAACCTTCCTTTAAAAATTCTCTTGATTAAAAAAAACCCGGCCCGATATCTCCAAAGCGGAAATTACAGCAACCATGGACATCCAAACCGTACATACACATATACACACACGCGCACGCACACGCACGGACATTTTGTAAAAATGTAAATTTTCGACGTTTTAGAACATTCTAAACACATTAGCATTGAAAACTGAAAAAAAATTGTTTTTCTCGAAAACAAAGCTACCTTTATAAGGAAGCAAAAATAAATCTCTCTAATATAATGATAATATCCAGGATCTCACAACAGTAGAGATCGAAACCGATTTTGGAGATTGGATATTACCATTATATTATAGATTTATTTCTTTGAATTTAATTTATCGCATTGATTTTTAATTATATTTGTATGTCAATGAGCCAATAAAGTAAACTTTAAAAGTTTTAATTATATTATTACATTTTTAGTAACTTTAGAATTGAATTAAATATTTAAGTTATATCATAAATTGCAATGTCAAAGTTTTACACAGGAAAAAAGCCTGTATCCAAAAAGACAAATGTCCAAAAAAGAATAAGAAAACCTCATTAGTTCTCTTTGGTCGTTAATAAATAAATCAGTTTCTGGTATAACAAATAACTATTGTCCACCATGTGTAGGAAGTAGATTCTCAAGAATCTAAAAAATTCTTTAATGCGAGCTTGCCTTAGAAAGCATTTACAGAATAACACGTTAGAAATTATTTAATTTCTTTAAATGTTTAAATTGTTTTATGTATTATCTTTAATGCACACGTTAAAAAATTACAGAATAGACCTGTTGCTCCAGAAAACATTTTTCGGTCATCTGCGCATTTTCGCGCGTACACGCATTCTTTATATTTAATTCAAGTATAAACTAGAAGAAAACATAATTTCTAACTAAACTCTATTTTCTTTCAACTCAATAAATAAGTTACTTACTGGTAAATAACTCAATAAATAACTTGTATGATTCATACTGGTAAATAACTCAATAACTTGTATGATCATGGATCGCAATTTCGATGTTTACAAAGTTTTCTATGAATTTACTTTCTATATTGTTTGCAAGACTATTACTGCATCAATTATTCGTTGCAGTTCGCCTTCATTATTCGCTAATTTTTCCTTGTTATTCTTTTGAACGTCAAGAGGCACCTTGACATCGTAATCGGGTACAGCTAAATCCTGTTTCAATTTTTGTATAATCTCGATCAATTGTCCTTCTTTCTTTTGTAACTTTTCTAACTCTTTTTTTGGGTCAATCAAACCCTAAAAAATATATTCTTATAATAAATATATAATTGTATAATAATAAAATAAAGGTATATTATATATGGGCTGCGTTCCGATATTCACTGCCAGTACTGAAAATCTATAGTATACGTGACGTTAACTATATATTTTCAGTACTGGCAGTGAATATCGGAACGCAGCCATGATAATGTGTTAATTACCTTTAGTAATAGATGAATTTGAAGCTTATCGGTTACAGTGACTATAGCACATCCTACTGGTGGTTTTTCCGTACTGAGGGTAGAATATGCAAGAGTTTCTACAAGTAATTTATATCGGATAATCTTCTCCTTTAAAGCTGGATCACTACACGCGACATACGCATCGGTTTTCGTTTTATTAGGTAAATTGTAAGTCGCGCGAGCAGATCGAACATTCTTAATTATTTTTTGCGCAAAGTCAACGTCCCTTTCAATATCTTGGTTTCTCCAACGACACTGAAATACATCAGACATGTTATGGAACTGATACTTTAATTGCAGGGTTAGGTAAGTTAATATTTTTTTAAAACTAAATTAAATTAAAATTAATAGCTTATAAAATTTATTTAGTTGCGTTAAAAGTTACATAAACGAAAAACTAACTCAGTTAAAAGTTACATTAAGATTAAATTAACTTATGTTAAATTAAAAGTTAATTTCAAAAAAACATTATTTATATTAAATTAGTAATGTCATAATTTTTTAAAGTTAGATCATTCAAAACAATTATAATATGGATTATCAAATAAATTTAATATTCTATTTGTAAATTAAGTTTATATGAAATAACAAAGAAATATTGTTTTTATGTGGGAATGTATTTTTTCTCTCTCTTTTATAATTTTTTTCTTTCATATAGATAAATTTTTAACTTAACCCTTTAATGTATACATTTTTCCTTACGATTTACTTGAAATTTAGCATACATGGGTTTTTGGGGTCGCTGATTACGAATCTGAACTCAAAATTCCAAAATTCAAAATGGCAGATCCAAAATGGCGGACCCAAATTCAAAAAATTATTTGATTTTGATGAAACTCAGCAATAAGAGGTTTTTGGGGTCGCTGATTACGAATAAGAACTCAAAAATCGAAAATTCAAAATGGCGGACCCAAATGTATAAAGTTACTTGATTTTGATGAAATTCAGTACCGAAATGTGGAAAATAATTTGGAGTATATTACGTTCGTAAAAAAATTGACCTTTTGATTTTCATAAGGGCAAAATGCATTTTCATGCATCAGTAGAAAATGCATTTCTTCATAAAAAAGAACTAATTTTGACTATTTGTTTATATATGGTATTTTTACAATTAACAATTAATGACTGTTCATATTTTTTTTACACTTATGAATGTTCTAGGGACCATGTAGAAACAAAAAACCCGGTATTTGTTGTTAAAAAAGTAGTTGAAAAAATAGAAAACTGCAAAAAAAAAAAGGTGGGACGCTGAGCGTCCCAACGTGACGCAAAGGGTTAATAAAAAAGTTAACAAGTTAAAGTTAATATCTTTTAAAAATTACTAATTGAAGTTAAAAATTAGCTCATTTAACACTAACAAGGGGGGGGGGGGTTAAACTTTGGGGTCACCGATTTTGCCGAACTTTTGCAGGAATGTAGTATTCGTATAGAAGTAACAGATGCTATTCGGAGACGATGCGCTTCTCAACCGTTGACGAGAAATCACGGTGTGAATTTTAGCGCGCTCCTTTAGTACCAGTGCAGTAAAGCGTCTGTCAAGCGTATCAGCGTGGCGTAGCGAGCTAGGCGGCGGATTACAAATGAGAAGGTTGCTGGTTCGTGCCCCGTCCATTTTATAATTTTTTTCTTTTTCTCACAGTACTTCCTATATTATTATACATTATATTCAATATATTAATTATTATTTTTATTATTACTTGTATACGACAAAAATATTTATTGTTATGATTTGAATACTCTGCTATAAAATGTGTATATATCGGCGGCGAGATATTTATATGATATAAATAAAATAAGTTATACATATATTTTTTGGTTTATATATTGGTTTCGAATAGATATACAAAAAGGTAATTATAATAGGGGTACAAAATTTATAATAAAGTAACTGCGGTCATTCGTCGTCTTGATCTGTAAGGCGAGAAACACATAAAATTCCGCAAGGACGTAAGACGTAAACGTAAGAAAATCGACCAATCCCAAATCGAGTATTGTGTTGTCTGTATCCCCACCACTCGATTGGGATTGGTCGATTTTCTTACGCTTACGTTTTACGTCCTTACGGAATTTTATGTGTGATGGCCTTAACCTTACAAACTTTAAGATGATTGGAATAAGAAAAACCCAATTTGATTCCAATCATCCTAATGTTTGTAAGGTTACAGAGCAAGACGAGGAATGACCGCAGTTACTTTATTATAATTACCCTTTGTGTACATCTATTATCATTACCCCTTTTTGTATATCTATTCAAAACCAAAAAATATATGTATAACTTATTTTATTTATATCATATAAATATCTCGCCGCCAATATATACATATTTCATAGCAAAGTATTCAAATTATAACAATAAATATTTTTTTTCGCATAAAAGTAATAATAAAAATAATAATAATTAATATATTGTATATAATGTATAATAATAAAGGAAGCACTGTGAGAAAAAGAAAAAAAATTATAAAATGGACGAGGCACGAACCAGCAACCTTCACACTTGTAGTCCGTCGCCTAGCTCGCTACGCCATGCTGATACGCTTGACAGACGCTTTTATACTGCACTGATATTAAAGGAGCGCGTAAAAATTCACACCGTGATTTCTCGTCAACGGTTGCGAGGCGCATCGTCTCCGAATAGCATCTGTTACTTCTATACGAATACTACATTCCTGCAAAAGTTCGGCAAAATCGGTGACCCCAAGGGTTGACCCTCTCCTTGTAAGTTAAGTTAAAAGTTATTAACTATTTAACTTTATTTAACTTTTAACTTTTTAATCAGTTATTACCTAACCCTGTTTAATTGTTATCATGGTAATATATTATTTTTATGACCCACCTCGGCACCGTCTGGATACGGACTCACACATATACTTGGATATATTAGTTTTTTACGAGGTAAACGTTGATAAAGCTCCTCTGTTATAAACGGCATAAATGGGCTCAATAAACGCAATCCAACGTCCAGCGTTATAAATAATACTTTTTGAGCCGCTAATTTAGCCGCGTTATCTTCATTTTGGAATATTGGTTTGAGGTATTCCTAGAGGCGCAAATTGCATAAAAAACTTTTTTTCTTCATATCTCATAATGTATCATGCATTAAAAAGCTGTTACTAACCAGATAAATATCACACAGGTCGTATAACCATAAATTGTAACAAGTAGAAGTGGCTAATGCAAAGTCGTACTGTTTTATCGCTTCATCGCAAGTCGTGGCAGCGTAACTAACTCGCGATAACATCCATAAATCTACATTTGTTTCATTTCTAGTCAGCTATAGCAGGAAACATATTATGAATAAAGAAATCAAACTTTTTGCACTTTCTAAACAAAGGCGTTATTTATATATTAAATAAGACTTTACCTCAAATGTATCGTCATTATTACGTTGACACTCGTTAACATATGCAAGTTTCGGTATCATTTTATTTTGTTCTGCACGAAACACAGCTTTTTCTTCATCTGTAAATGTCGCGACATGATCATACCAACGTTTAATATGTAGATGCCTTGCAAAATCAACGTTTAATTCCTTCAACGATTGGTGAACTGACGAGTCAAGTTGCGAAGGTGTATAACCATCGAGGTACGGATAATCCGCCAAGTAATTATTTAGCGCCTCCTGCACGCACAATTCGTTCAAAGTCCATTGGTACCACTGACCGTCTCCAACCATGTCAATACAATTAGCGTTATTGTATTTCTAATATAAAAGAATTGATGGTTACACATCTGATTCTTTGATTAGAATGTAGATTATTCTTACAGAACATAAAAATTTACCGTGTCATTTGTATCGCGTTTAAATTGAGATCCGAGATAGGTGAGTGCGAATTTTGTAGCGTTCCATATCTTGTTGCAAAAAAATCTGTATCCTTGTACACGGAGTATATCGAGATTTATATCTCGTCCTTGAGTGGTATAAGCACAGAGAGCGAATCGTAGAGCATCTGTTCCGCATTCAGGAATGCCTTGCGGATAATCACGCTTCTGACCTTCTTGAGCTCGTTCCAGCTCTTTCGGATCCAAGTTCGAATCTAACAATTGTTTTTGGAGATCCTGAAAGGAAACATTTTTGAACAAGAGATGGGTTGAGTCGAAACAAATCTCTTCTGTGGTTTAATATTTACTGGCGAAGAATATTCCATCTCTTGTCTATTTATCATCATTGACTTAAGTATTGGTGCTCTAACATCATCGAATGTTGCGAGAAATATTACCACATGCCTCGGTGGTCAAACTGGCTATGACGCCCGCACGTATTGTAGGGAGGTCCAGGTTCAAATCCTGGCTGAGGTAAAATTTTTCGCAACAAATTCTTTACATTAAAATTAATTTCACTCTCTTTAGAAAGGACCAAAACCCATGGTCGAAAAACGTCGCAATTCGCGATATATTAATTTAAATTAAAAATTGACCAGTTGAGTCGAAACAAATCTCTTCTGTGGTGAAACATTTTTGATTTAAAAATATTATGGAACATGTAAAAAAATATCATAATTATTCATACACACTTCTAAAGATATTCCTTTAATCACATCCATAGGATCTATTACATTTCCCAAAGATTTACTCATTTTTCTTCCATGTGCGTCTCTCACCATCGCATGTAGATACACTTCCCTATAAGAAAGATAATTAAATTTTTTTTACGCAAGATATACATTTTATCTCTTTACACATAAAAATAAGGACATTGAATACATTTATAACATACTTGAAGGGTAACTGTCCTAATAATTTTTGACCCATAAACACCATCCTGGCAACCCAAAAGAAGAGTATATCATGGCCAGTCTCTAGTAGTGTACCTGGATAAAATGCCTTGAGCTCTGGAGTCTGAAAAACATATTTTGATATAGAAGCTACGTTCTTTATTTTTAATTTCATAAAAATGTAATAGTTTTGCAGGGTTGGGTAAGTTAATATTTAAAACTAAATTAAGTTGAAATTAATAGCTTATAAAATTAATTTAGTTACATAAACAAAAAAAAGTGTACAACCAGAAACTTGCACATTGCTTCCTCATAGTTTTTAAGTGTGCAAGTAGAAACTTGCACATTGCTTCCTCATTTTAGTTGGTTCACAAAGCTTCCTCTATGAGGAAGCCAAACTTAAAAAAAGAAGAAATAAAAAAAACTTCCTCATAGAGAAAGCTTTGTGAATCAACTAAAATGAGGAAGCAATGTGCAAGTTTCTACTTGCACACTTAAAAACTATGAGGAAGCAATGTGCAAGTTTCTACTTGTACACTTTTTTTTTATTGTGATAAGCTTTATTGCGACTAATATCTGTTATACTAATATCTGTTATACTGTTACAAAAATCAATTAAATAATTAATTTTTTTATTAAAATGATCCCTATTTATTGCGGATTTTCTTATTTCCATTTTTTTAAATTGGTTTTTATTTTAAGGAAGTTTTAATTTTTCCACAGTATAAATGCCTGTGGGTTTTCTAATTTCCGCAAATTTTGAGATATTGAGCCTTTTTTATGTTTTTTGTTAGAGATGGACTTTTTTTAAATATGTAAATATGTAATATTTAAAAAAAAATCCTCTAATAGCTCAATATTTCAAAATTTGCAACACATATTTCTAATATTATGGACCTTTGATCGCGTATAAAAATAGATCTAATCAACCAATTCTTAAAGAATTATGTATGAAATAAGGGTAGAAAAGACTGAAGAATATAATAGAATTAAAAATAAACCGATATCTCAAATATTGAGAAAGTTACAGCGTAAAACACATTTTTCTGAAGAATGAAAACCCCCCTAAAATCCATACTATTTGATGGATTTTAGGAAAATTAGAGGAGAACATATTTTCTATGATACTCTATTTGTGTGCAAAATTTCAGCCCGGTATCTAAAAAATTGTAGAAGTATATGCATGTACAAAAATCCGTACACACACGCACACGCAACGCACGCACGCACGTACGCTAGCACGCACGCACGCACGCACGCACGCACGCACGCACGCACGCACGCACGCACGCACGCACACATACTTCCGGACATTTTTTACTAATGTGATTTCTCGACATTTTGGAACATTCTAAACCTATTTCCATCAAAATCTCGAAAAATTTTTTTTCCACCATCACAAAGCTTCCTCTATGAGGAAGCAAAACTAATTCAGTTAAGTTAAGATTAAATTTAGTTAAATTAAACGTTAATTTTGAAAAACATTTATATTAAATTAGAATGTCGTAATTTTTTAAAGTTAGATCATTCAAAACAATTATAATATGGATTATCAAATAAATTTAATATTTTATTTGTAAATAAAGTTTTTTATGAAATAACAAAAAGAAACTTAATAAAAAAGTTAATAAATTAAAGTTAATATTTTTTAAAAATAACTAGTTGAAGTTAAAAATTAACTCATTTAAAATTAACCAAGTTAAAAGTTATTAACTTTTTAACTTTATTATTTAACCACAGAAGAGATTATACCACGAATCGCGATATATTAATTTAAATTAAATATTGGCCAGTTGAGTCGTAACAAATCTTTTCTGTGGTTTAATATTTGCTGGCGAAGAATATCTCATCTCTTGTTTATTTATTATTTAACTTTTTAACTAGTTACTACCCAAGTCTGTAGTTTTGTTTCTTAATTTACCAAACTATATGGCATACATACTTCGTCTGGCCAACCAAAAATGGAAAATGGAAAAAGAGCAGAAGAAAACCAAGTATCCAATACATCAGGATCTTGCTCCGCAATAATGTCATTTATGTTAACGCCCAATTTCTTGGCTGCTTTTTCTCTGGCCTCAGCTTCAGAATGCGCACTCACCCAATATTCGTCTATCTATACAAGATCTTTAACTCATTATGCATGAAACTATATGCTTAAAAACTAATCGATACAAAAAGAAAATCACAATTTCTGAAGATTTATTTCCTAAAAATTACCTTATTTGGATTCACATGAGAACTGGTAGACTTGATTGCATAGGCAGGAATGCGATGGCCCCACCACAGCTGACGCGAAATACACCAATCTCTGATACCGTCCATCCAGATATACCAAGTTTTCTTAAATTGTTCTGGAATTATTTTCAGGGCACCCGTACTTACCGCTTCCCTAGCTTGAGCAGCCATTTTGTCACACTTGACATACCTGAATGCGAGAAGAAATTAGATAAATTTTTTTGAAAAGTTCGACAGTGCCAATGCGTTTGTTTACCACTGTGGCTTCACGAGAGGTTCGACGATATCTTTCGACCGACTACATATGGGTATTACCATTGGATTATCTTTTATACCGATTAACAGTTTTCTTTTTGTCATCTCTTTAATGATAGCCACTCTGGCTACGAATCTTTTCATTCCCTGTAATTAAGATCTATTTAACTCGTATACATTTACTTTAGTATTCATGGCTGCGTTCAGATTCCCCACCCGGGTGTCCCCAGGTATCATTTTATCCTTATTGTTTACTGAATGTTAAACAAGGATAAAACGATACCCGAGGGCACTCGGGTGAGGAATCTGAACGCAGCCCATCAGGGTTGGGTAAGTTAATATTTTTTAAAACTAAATTAAATTAAAATTAATAGCTTATAAAATTAATCTAGTTACGTTAAAAGTTACATAAACAAAAAACTAACTCACTTTAAAAATCATTCAAAACAATTATATATATATAATATGGATTATCAAATAAATTTAATATTCTATTTGTAAATAAAGTTTTTATGAAATAACAAAGAAATATTGTTTTTATGTGAGAATGTATTTTTAACTTAATAAAAAAGTTAATAAGTTAAAGTTAATATCTTTTAAAAATAACTAGTTGAAGTTGAAAATTAACTCATTTAAAATTAACTAAGTTAAGTTAAAAGTTATTAACTTTTTAACTTTATTATTTAACTTTTAACTTTTTAACTAGTTACTACCCAACCTTGGTATTCATATGATATAATCTTTCGAAAAAATTACCTATTTATATCTCTATATCGTATTTATATATAAAGAAAAATATACATATAATACCGTAAATTCTCCATAGTTTCCAATAACGTTCCCATCATCGTTAAAAATATTGATAAATGGTAGATTGTGTCTTTTTCCAACTTCATAATCATTCGGATCATGGGCTGGCGTAATCTTTACAGCACCTGAAGAATAATTCATTTATCCTTGGCCTACTTTCACAATAGTCTTACTTTCACGATAACTTTCAATGTTTTTGCTGATCTATTGCTACTTATATACCAGTGCCAAATTCCATGTCGACGAACTCATCTGCTATAATAGGTATATGCCTGTCACAAAATGGATGCTGCACATATTTTCCAATATATTGTATGTATCTACTGTCCCTTGGATGCACCGCAACAGCGGTATCTCCTAACATAGTTTCGATGCGAGTGGTCGCCACAATTATTTTGTCTTCTGAATTGAGGAGCTGATAAGCGAAAGATACCAAAACGCCAAATTCTACCTTTTCTTCATAGCCAGGTATAGAAAGCAGAGTCCGCCTATTTAATTCCACCTTATCGACCTTTTTTCAATAAATATATTTTTAATAAAGATCTTCACATTGGTCTTTGTAAAATGTATATTTGTTAAAGAAATATTTATCATCTGCATGGTACTCACTTCAATATCAGATATCGCACTTTTTAAAGCGCATGACCAATTAACTAAACGATTGCTACGATAAATAATACCTTCATCGTGCAAGCGCACAAACGCTTCTGTTACGGCTTTACATAATTTAGAATCCATTGTAAAACAAGCACGGCTCCAATCAAAGGAACCACCTATCTTCCTCAATTGCGAATAAATTCTATCGCCCTTTCTGGAAAATATTTCAAATAAACATCCTAGTTAAATACTATATCTTATACTGTTTTTTCATGTAAGTTGCAAGTTGTTTTGTTTACAATTTTACACTTACTCATACTTCCACTGCCATATTCTCTTGATAAATTCCTCTCTACCGATATCATGACGAGATTTATTTTCTTCCTTCCAAAGCTTTTTCTCTACAACCACTTGAGTGGCAATACCTGCATGATCACATCCTGGATTCCAAAGTGTCGTACGGCCTTTCATACGATTCCTAAGTAAATTACAATCAAACAGTTAGGACAGTTTGACAACAAATGCAATTCTATTTTCTTTAATGTCAAAAATTTTGTCCAAAATTCATATAACATTTATACCATCTACTAATAGCATCTTCCACAGCATTAGTCAGAGCGTGTCCAAGATGTAAGAAGCCAGTTACGTTAGGCGGTGGTATTACCATTACAAATTTTCCTTTTGGATTCTCTTCTAATACATCTTTTCTCTAAAACAAGATTTTAAGATAAGTATAAGATAAATGTGTTTTTTTCCTAATGTAATTATGTGTTTTAATCTATAATGTAATTATATGATCTCATGTAATTACATCTAAATTATTATCTATTTTGATTTTCCGTATACTTACTCCATATTCTGGTTTAAAAAAGCCTTCCTTTTCCCACCAAGCATACCATGCAGCTTCTACATATTGCGGGCTATATGTATCTGGCATTGGACATGTGATATTTTTCTTTTCTCCAGGTGGAGTATCGATGGTATACAAGATTGCTGCAGTATCTTTCTTTTTATCATTTTTCTAAAATATATTAGATTAATGAACAAATTAAGATCTGATACATTAAGCTTACAAATATACAATACTTTTTTCCATTGTCACTAAATCAAATATTGCTTAATTAATCCATTGCCCTGGATCAACTAAGTAATATTTATTGCTTATAAAATCATGTGTGGGAATATTTATTATTATAAAATAAACATTATATAAACGTTTCTATGGTATAAACTTCAAAAGTTATAAATACTTGGAAAAAATTCAAATATCTGAAATAATTATTACTCAATTATTCAAATACAGATGTTTGAATTTTGATAATTCAAATCTCAATATCTGAAGAGTCAAATCTACAAATTTGAAAAAAATTCAAATTAGCCAAACTATTGAAAAATTGAAAACCAATTGCAAAATACAATGTGCCAAAATTTATTAAAATTATATTAACTAAATTATAGTAACTCTTATATATATTTATTGTACAAAATTATGTATAAACCTATTTGAATTAATGTGCCATGTGGATGTGGGTCTGAATTTGCTCCAACAATTTCTATTATGTTCCTGTTAAACTTGAATAATACCATCAAATACTGAGTTTCATTTTTAAATAAATTTTTGCACAGTAATGTATATATGCGGAAACAAGTACTATAAATCATAGTGCAATCAATCCTACATACAGCGAGAGTATATAAAAAAATGGCTTTATACTTTATATACTATAGTTATTCAGCGAAAATAAATAACTATATGCTAGAGTATATGATATATACTATACTGGGTGGATTCCGTAAAGCGCATATGCGCGCATTTTTCTATAGTAAACGTTACGTATGCTATAGATATATGCGCGCATATGCGCTTTACGGAATCCACCCACTATATACTAGTACATAGTATATTTTTAATATATACTACAGTATATACTGAAAATTTTTAGAAACCAAAAAAATCAATATTCTGATTTTTTCACTGTGGAGAACATCTGGAATCAATGGAAGAAGCAGGAATAATTAAAATAATTCTAATTAATTTAGCAATTGGTTCTCTATTTTTTGTAAATAATCTGAATCTATATTAACAAAATTGCAGATTTGGACAGATATGTGAATCTTCAGATATTAATATTCGAATCGACCGGTTGAATAAATTGATAAATCAAGTATCCAAATATCCGAATATTAACAAATCTGGACTGCACTTGCAGTCCTAATGAGGATAATCTAAAATAAGAGACATGGCCGATTAAAGTGATCAAGTTAGAATTATGAAAACTACTTAATGAGTGGTTAGGCTCCATATGGATATTAAAAATACCGATATTCTCCGCATCCTCTCTATCGAATGCAGAGTATTTAACGTTGGTTCGAACTTACCTCTGGTTTCTCCTTCACGCTCACTAGTTTTTCGGTCCCCTTTTTCTCCTGCTTTTGTTTAAATTTCTCCAACTTGGCCAACTTCTTGGCCTCCTTTTGCAGCTGCTTGGCCGTTTTCTGCGGGCCATTTTCCTCGATCGCGGTCTCGTCGTCCTTCACATTGACCATTTTCTCCTTTTGCTTATTTTTTAGAAAAAATTCACACGCTATTTCCTGTTAGATATTCAAACAAACCGGCTTATGACACACACCCGACGATTGCAAAGCTAACCACGCTGTGTCGTCCAGTCCAGCGCATGGTATGATTTCCAAATGGTTTCATATGCCATGGATCAGCGCGTGCGTCATACATACATACATATGTATGTATATGTATATATACACACATGCACATATATATATAATTTAAGGTTGGGTATTTATATAGAAATACGGACTCCACCTCAAATATCGATAAAATTATACTCATTCGACGCGTTTTCACACGAAACGAAAGAATCTGAAAGAAAAATGCGGCGGTCGGCCTCGCGAAACGAGATATTAATCGTTAAAGTTGACGACTATTCAGGTTAGGAAACCTGTCATACCCATAGGCTGCGTTCGGCGAGCACGCTTTTAGCGCTATGAGCGTGCTCTGTCCTTGTTCAACTTTCAATAGGTGACAAAGATAGAACGACGCTGTTAGCGCTAATAGCGTCTCCCCGAACGCAGCCATAGACATATATAATAGACCCAGCATACCCTTGTTTTCGTATGAAATAAGGCGTGTTGGCTTCTTCTTCTTCTTCCTTCCTTTCGGCTCTCGTTTCCTCTTCAGAAACGATATGGCCCGATATCATTTAGTCAATAGATTGTGAACTCCTCGAGCGTTTGCTCAGAGTATCCAGTAACTAGAGATCCAGTAACCAGAGACCACCGCCGACTGGCGGCACTCTCTTGCAGCGGCGTCAGTCGAC
>NJRP01003166.1:4810-14904 GCA_003063835.1 Aphaenogaster floridana
ACCAGTTTTATGCATATTTACCGAAAATTCATGTTAATTATTTTTTACTTTAACACTGCATATCTCGAAAACGAGAGCAGTTAGACCTATAAGACCTATATAATTTTTTGTTCAGCGTAAAAAATACTACCAGAAACCATCGTCAAATTGAGGGGCCAAAGTTATCGTAATCTTCCCAATTTCTTTCTTTCTTTCAACCTTTAGTTGTAAAAATTACTTACATTAATGTACTCTTTCTTTTTCAAAATTCTTCATAATTTGGTCAATTCACTTAATTTATTAATTTTTCCTTCATTATTTCTTGTTCTACTTACTAATTAATTCATTTGGTGGAAGTAACGCAAATTTATTCATCTATTTTTTATTATTATTTAGTACTGAAGAGGACTCAAATTACAGTCCAAACGTTTACTTTGTATTTGTATATATTCATATTGGACATTTAATAAATAAATGATTTGTTTCGCCTCGACAACGGCGTTGGCTCACATTGGCTTTTATTGAATCGTCTTTGTTTTTATATCTTATTATCATTAACATTTAGTTCTAAATAATTTACTCATACCGCTACCGTACATAGATCAAATCCTTGTGTCAAAAAACAATATAAGCCAATCATATAAGGTAGAAAACAGTGATTAAGTCGCGTTAATAGCTCTATCGTATGCTACAGTCAAATTCTCTGTGTCCTTTTGTAAATTGCACTGTTGCACTTTTTGATGAACAACATTTCTGCGATTTCTCTCTTTTTATATTGTTTTTCCTTGTGCAATACTTTTGGATTCGAGTAGGGTGTATACACCGGTTCTAACTCGGGAGCTCCGATGGGGAGCGGGGCGGGGGGCATTTGTAGGCGAGGGAGGGTGACGTCACGCGGAGGCAGGGTGTTATCAGGGGTTCGTATGTTTATAGTCGGCGACTCGTATTACAGAGCGCTGATGACATACCGCTACTTGTTTATAAACACTATAAACAAAGGTGCCGACAGAGCGCCACTGTCCGGCTGCTAGAATTTATTTATAAACAGATCTCAACGTCTAAGCTACGTGAGATGTTTATCAATTTGATATTTTTTTCGAAGTGTACGGTGGGAATTTTTTGAGCGGGAAGGGGGGGTATGGCGGTACCCGTCATGATTTTCTAGGAAGAGCCGCTTATCTCTAGAGTTGCCGGCGAGCGCATGTTTATAGTCGGCGACTCGTATTACAGAGCGCCGATGACATGCCGCTACTTGTTTATAAACACTATAAACAAAAACGAGTGCCGACTGATATTTTTTTCTTTGAAGATTGCATGTGCGATCTGTACGGAGGAAATTTTTTGAGCGGGGGATGGCGATATCCGTCATGGTTTTCTAGGAAGAGTCGCTTATCTCTAGGATGCGTGTCGGGGCATGTTTCGCGGCGAGCGCATATTTATAGTCGGCGACTCGTATTACAGAGCGCTGATGACATACCGCTACTTGTTTATAAATACTATAAATAAACAGTGCTGACAGAGCGCCAATGACAGGCCGCTACATGTTTTACAAAACAATATAAGTGGGTCCGCGGCGTTGCGGGCGTGGGGTCTGCAGGGGCCGCGGGGCAAGGGGCCGTCGCCGCCGCCGCCACATATAACTTACCTCCTTATCGCACGCTTACTATTAAAAAGAAAGAGGTATGAATGCAGGGTGGTTGTGTAACAACCGCTGACTGCTATGTTCTTATATCTATCTTATACATATACATGGAAGAGAAACGAAAGAAATAGATAGTCATTTCGTACATTTTAAACACATTTATTCAGGCTAGCATACATCACCCAGTCTCAAAATATTACACAGAAACTCATCCACAGCATAAGCTAATAGCTCATAATCTATGGCAGACGTTCTATCGTAAGTTTCACGCAAGATTTTGACTGCTTTATCTTTCTCAGGAGCGAACAAATTATTTTGCAATTCAAAAACGAATAGATTGAACCTCTCACTTACGGCATGTGTATTCTGACGCAGCTTGTGATATTCAAGTTCGACGCAATGTTCGAGTTCGAATAGGAAAAGTACTGTTGTCGGCTTTATGTATAAGCAGGAATAGCGTAAGATTAATTTAACAATATTTTCATCACGTATTTTAACAAATGTCATCACTAGATCACAAATCGATAATGATGATAATGGTGGATGATGATGATACTGTTGACCTATCTTTTGACTGTAGGAATCGCTCAATGTCTTTACGTCTTCCGATGAACGTTGACCACGTTGTATAGGGCAAGATCATCTTACTTCCCTCAGTATCGGCAAGAAGTAATTCCACATTAGACATAAATCCTACGCTGATTCCGATTTCCATGTGTCGGTACTTTTGGATGTTGCGCTCCTGACCTTACGCTATACAGACAGTCGTCACGTCTTTGGATGGTACCAGCCCGGCAACAGCGGTTGTCTTTTGTTTTTGTCGCGAGTCGCAAGTTGCGCGTCGCGTACCAGTCAGTTCACGCTCGGCTTCGCATGCGTGCAAGCACGAGTCATTTTTGTTACGATTCAATTAACCACGAATTTCACTTGCGTTACGAATTCTGCCACAGGTTATGGGCCCAGGCCGTTCGTGCGTGATTGTGTCGAGCAAGTCTTAATTTTGTGTGGTGTTCGCGAAGTGTGATCACGCGGTGTTCGCATTACGAAATAGTACGTGACTATTTTTTCGTCGTTGTATCGCGAATAGATCGAAATAATGGAAAAGACTGTGCTACCGAAGTTCGGTGGTGATGATTTCGCCATATGGCGATGTCAGATCGAAGCGTATCTAGCATATCACGATCTAGTGGAGATCGTGGACGGAACGTTGAAGTGTCCCGAGGAAGATGCGAAGAAGATCGCCGACTGGACAAAATTGGACCGAAAAGCTCGGCTCTTTATCATCAGCGCTCTCGAAACGAATATCGTTCGTCAAGTCATGAGTTTTAAGACCTCACACGAGCTGTGGTCGACACACAACACACAACACACTCCGATGTGGAAAAACAGAGCGACGCGTCGTTAGTTACGAAGACGTTGCACAGTCTGCCGCCGCAGTACTTGCACGTCATCGCGGCATGGGACTCGATGGCTGCCGAAAGCCAGACGATGACGAACCTCATCCCGCGTTTGCTTAAGTTCGAGGCATTGTCGGCTTCAATGTTAAGATTGTCGATTGACGACAATGCGGCACCGGCGGCACTGTATCATAAGAAGACCGGAAGTCAGCAAACAAAGACGACAGCGAAGAAGGGCGACGGGAAGCAGAAGTCGAAGAAACCGAAATTGAAGAACGAGAAGAAGCCGTTTAGTGGTGAGTGCTTCAATTGCGGCAAGACCGGCCATCGCAAGGCCGAGTGTCCAACGCTCAAGTCGCATGGCCCGAGTGCAGAAGCATCGTCGATGGCTTCCACGAGTGATGACCTGTCGTGTTGATGGTGTCGCAAAACGATAAAAATCTGGCCGATGTGTGGTTCGCGGATACTGGCGCGTCGCATCACATGACACCTCGGCGTGAGTTGATCAAAGATTTTGTGGTGATTAACAATAACTCAGTGCCAATCACGGTCGGTAACAAAGAGGTAGTGTACGCGCGCGGATGCGGAGTGATCGTCGCTGATTTCGATGTCGGTAACGAGACAATGACACACACACTCGCTAACGTGTTGTACGTCCCTGACCTGGGGAAGAACTTGTTCGGTATCGGCTCGTCGACAGATCGCGGGGCGGTCGCGACATTCGGCAAATTCGAAATGACGCTCCAGAAAGGACATCGGGTTCTCGCGACGGGTTATCGACCGGGAAGTGGCCTTTATCGAATGAGAATGCGAGCGCTCTGGAGTGCGGAAGCCAACATCGCAAGCTTAAAAACGGTTCCGGCCAGCGTATGGCACGAGCGGTTTGGGCACACTAACTACCGAATGATCAACAAATTGATTCGAGGTGACGCTGTCACCGGTATGGAGGTTACATCAAATTCGAAGAGTGGAAGCGACTCAGTGTGCCAAGGTTGCGTGTTGGGCAAGATGTCGCGGAAGCCGTTCAAGGAGTCGACTAACCGAGCGAAGGAGCCTGCCGAGCTCATTCATTATGGGAGTTTTCCAGCAAGCGACACAAGTCGACACAAGTATCGTTTTATCTTTCTTACTCATTGCCAAAAAAGAAAGATAGAACGATGCTTGTCGATTTGTGTCGCTTGCTGGAAAACCCCCTATGACATCTGCGGCCCAATGTCGGTTGAAGGAATCGACAAGTCAAGGATAATGGCGGTCTTCGTCGACGACTATAGTGGTGCTGTCATCGTGTTCCCGATTCGACACAAGTCGGAAATCGTAGAAAAGGTCGAAGAAGTCATCGCGTATGCGAAGTCGCATGGTCACATGGTAAAACGCCTACGGTCCGACAACGCAAAAGAGTTCCTGTCAGCGGAAATGAAGGTGTACCGAAAAGACCGGATTCACCACGAGCACTCGACAGCGTATTGCCCGAAACAGAACGGTCGCGTGGAGCGACAAAATCGAACCTAACCATAATCGAGATGGCTCGATCGATGCTTGCAGCGGCGGAGGTGCCGCGTTTTCTGTGGCCGGAAGCTGTACACACAGCCGTGCATATTCGGAATCGAGTACCGCTCGAGCGTCTAAACGGCAAAACGCCTTATGAGGCCATTACCGATGGGAAGCCAGACGTGTCACATCTGCGAATTTTCGGGAATCAAGCGTTCATGCACATCGACAAATCACAGCGACAGAAGCTCGACAACAAGAGCCGTGAGGTTGTCTTGGTCGGTTACGCAATTGAGCAGAAGGCTTACCGCGTTTGGGAACGCGGCACAAACAGAGTCCACGTATCAAGAGATGTCATTATCGCCGAGTCGAAGCCTAAATTTATTGAAGCAATTTCGAGTGATATCGAGGAATTGGACGAGGACACCGAGGAGACGCCAACCAAGGTCGACGATGGCAGCGACGTCAGTAAGTCGCAGGAAACTTGCAGCAAGCCCGCGGGCAAACGCAGTTCACGACCAGTGGGAGCGCACGAGCGCGTTCAAACTCGACAAATGACGCAAGATTTAGTTGCAAACCGGACAAGAAGCAAGCTTACGTTGTGCGCAATAATCGCATCGGCTCAGACAATGATGGTCGAGAAGATACCTGAGACAGTCGATGAGGCAAATAAGTCGCCTAATTCCAGTGGAAGATGGCAATGGCCGAAGAGATCGCGTCACTCAAGAAGAATCAAACATGGGAGCTGGTCGAGCTTCCGAGAGATCGACGTGCGATTAAGAACAAATGGGTTTTCCGAGTGAAGACGAAGCCGGATGGGAGCGCTGACAGGTTCAAGGCGCGCTTAGTCGTAAAGGGCTGCTCGCAGAAACCGGGCGTCGACTATGAGGAAACATTTGCACCTGTTGCTCGATTCGAGTCAATTCGAATTCTGCTCTCAGTGTCAGCGGTGAAGAATTTTGTCATCTGTCAGTTCGACGTCAAGACGGCTTTTATGGCGACCTTGACGAAGTTATTTACATGACCCAGCCCGAGGACTTTGATGACGGAAGTGGTCGCGTGTGTCGTCTACGTAAGAGCCTGTATGGCCTGAAGCAAGCGCCGAGGCAATGGCATGAGAAGTTCGACGACAAGCTAAAATCTTTCGGTTTGACACCAACGGACTATGACCCTTGTCTGTACACCAACAAAGATGGTTCACTGCTGCTTGGTCTGTATGTGGGTGATGACCTGGCGGCCGGTCAGTCCGAGGATGACGTGATGGAATTGCTCGCAAAACTAAAAAGCGAGTTTAAGGTAACGGATAGTGAGGCAAAGTTATCTCGGATTGGAGATTGAGCGTGATCTAAAATTGAAAACAATCCGCATTCATCAGTCAGCATACGCTCATAGCGTGTTACGGAAGTTCGGATTGGACGAGTCGAATCCAATCTCGACACCATCGGACATTCACACCGTCTTGCAGCGAAATGAAGATGAAGATGGAAATTTGCTCAAACCGGCAGACGTACCATATCGTGAGGTAATTGGCTCTCTTATGGCTGTTGGAACGCGCCCTGATATCGCCTTTACTGTGAGCAACCTCTCACAGTTCCTGTCAAACCCATCGAAGGCGCACTAGAATGCAGCAAAGCGAGTGCTTCGCTATCTGAGAGGAACGGTTGAACTCGGAATTGAGTTTGCCGGCGGAGGTCCAAATGCGAATCAGCTGGTAGCATACTCAGATGCTGATTTGGCAACATGTGTCGACACGCGCAAATCGGTTAGCGGTGTCGTTTTGATCTTGAATGGTGGGCCTGTGATCTGGATGGCGCGGAAGCAGAGTATTGTGGCTACGTCGACTGCATAGGCTGAGTACGTAGCTGCTCATGATGCAACGAAGGAGATCGTTTAGACACGCAGATTTCTCGAGACAATTGGTGTTAAGCAGGAGACACCGACGACACTCTTCTGTGATAATTTGGCTGCTGAAAGACTGATTACAAACCGTGTGTTTCATCGTCAAACGAAACATAGAAATTAAGTTCCATTATGTTCGGCACGCGTTCGAGAACGGTCAGATAGACATTCGTCATGTCGCGAGCGAAGATCAACTCGCGGACATCTTCACGAAGGCGCTGCCTCGTGAGCGGTTTGTCGCTAATCGGAATGCACTCAGAATAGAGTAAAGGTCACTCGCTAGTGGGAGTGTCGGGACTTTTGGATGTTGCGCTTCTGACCTTACGCTATATAGACAGTCATCACGTCTTTGGATGTTCCGGCCCGACAATAGCGGTTGTCTTTTGTTTTCGTCGCTCGTCGCGAGTCGCGCGTCGCGTACCAGTCAGTTCACGCTCGGCTTCGCATGCGTGCAAGCACGAGTAATTTTTGTTACGATTCAATTAACCACGAATTTCACTTGCGTTACGAATTCTGCCACACCATGTATTTATTTGCCGTGCGTGTTAATGCAAATCTACGCCCCAAAATACGTGGTACATTACGAGATTTATCGTATCTGGAAAAAATAAAATATGCATATAAGTATATGTAAAATCATATATAATATTATATGTAATATTATATAAACGAAAAAATTTTTTGATACTTACCGATCACACCATTGTTTGCGCTTCAAGCGCTCCTCCAACGCATCTCCAATCGGAATGTAATAGTTCTTTTTGGTATTCTCGTATATTCTGCAGTAGGAGTTATCCGGTCTTTCACAGAGCGACTGATGCAGCAACGTTGTCGGGGGCGCCTTTTTTTATTAATATTCCCCCACTCCTTCAACCTCCGCACAAAGGAATGTTCTCAAAGCTTTAGTACGAATTACATCATCATTACTAATATGAAAGATTTATAAACGCAAGTGTCGCATATGCGTCGCGATGTCCTTATCAGAGCTTTCTAGGAATTGTTTATTTTTAGGGTCTTATCAGCGCGGGAATGTTTATAGACAGCATCTCATATTGCTACCCTTTTTCTAAACAACATCTCAAACTACAAAGGTGCCGGCATTTTTCTAGGAATTGTTTATCGCTAGGTCTTTATCGGTGGCGACCATGTTTATAGAGAACGTGTCGGGACAGGTTTTGCGACGCCATTTTCTATCAACCACTAACAACTAATAGGGGAAAGGAGATAAAAAATAAAACATTGTAACGTTTATATATTTATTTTTTTAAAAATTGCAATTTTTTCTGGCGTTTCGACCACCAGTTAAATATTTTAAATACATTTTGTAATGCGCAATTCTTAGCATGTTTATCGCATCGCATAATATTAGTAACATCTAGATTATTTAATGATTCGATATCTTCGTAATCCGCATCCAAACTCTCGATGATTTGGTTTTTCGTTGCATAATTCTCAAGCAGATCTACCAGCCATTCTCGTTTTTGGCATCCCTTGAAGTACACGAGAGTCGGCGTCTCGTCATCATTCTCATCTGTACCAAGCACGGCCGATGTAATTAGGCGTTTCGCCATACTATACGGCACGTTTCCGTCTCCCTATCGCAATCTATGATGGTATTTGCAGTCAACCAGGAAGCACACGACTTGTCGAATTTTGTGAGGAGACTCCATGGCATGGGGCATGTAAAAGTGTAATGCGCCAGAACGGTCCCCTTTCTCAGCACCGCAACCTCCTTTACGACAAATTTCATTCCGACGATGAATCCTTGCAGATCCACGAATGTTGGTATGGACACACAGTGGGGCCATTTCAAATTCTAGGTGGAAAAAAGTCAAAAAATGAAAATTCCAAAACACGTATTCTGTCGCATGAAGTTGTTCAGAAAGATCTATCGAACATGGCAACAATGTTGACAAAACAAAACAGCGTTCCGTCGTCGTCGTAGTAACGCATTAAGCGGTGGCTCGCTGTCTGTCGATTGTACTTAAAGTTGTTGACCTTTCTTTGTTGCTTCATTGTTACATTATACAGTGATTGAAAGTAGTCGTATTTATGATCATTTGGAAGCTGGTTTAACATTGTATCAACATTTTCAGTTGGATTTACTATTTATGTTCCTCGGTACAAAGTAAATGAGTACATTTAATTAGTAAATTTAGTAAATAATTTGTAACTATAAAATTGCAAATGTATAACGCGACCACGAGAAACCACGCTCTAAAACACACAGATATCTTCTTTAGAGTCTCCTCTAACCGATAAATGTGAAAATGTCTGCAGATAGTTGCAGATACGCTATTTAGGGCCAATTTCACCAACTACGGTTAACTTAACCGGCTGGTTATTCCATTGGAATTGACCAATCGCATTTGTCGTTAAGCAGAATTAACAAATGCGATTGGTCAATTCCAATGGAATAACCGGCCGGTTAAGTTAACTGTGGTTGGTGAAATTGGCCCTTAGAGCTCTTAGTAGGTGCAAAATCATGAAAAAATTCGTTCTTTTTCATTAAAATAGTGGTTTTCTTGCATATATACAACACAGTAATGGCTATAAAAATATAAAAATGTCGATAAAATAATGCTCTTGAAAAAAGATTATATTTTATGTATGAAATCTTACCACCTAGCTAATCCCAAACCATAAAATGGCCAAACTTATTTAAAATATAACTAAAAATTGATCTGAGATATAAATTATTATCCTATTCGTGTTTATTTTTTAAATATTTTAGATGGAATCAATTCCATCGCGTAGTGTAGTGGATGTAGGCTCATTGAGCTCACATTGCAGCTTTGTTAATATAAATTCGTATAAATACTGAACTGACTTCTTGTTGGACACCTTTGTGAGCGCAATGAAGGGGCAATTTTGCAGTGCATGTATAAGTTTACGGTATGGAATTGATTCCATCTAAAATATTTAAAAAATAAACACGAATAGGATAATAATTTGTAACAAAGCGCCCCGATATGCGCTTGTTACGCGGCCCCGTTGCACTCCCCAAAGAAAGTTTGCTAAACGCGAACTGTTAGGATCCGCGATTTAAGTTATAGTCTAAGAGCTGGTGAACAAATTTACTAAGGTGTTTCGTTAAGGCTGAAACTCTGTAAAACGACATTTCTCCCTTACCTGAAAAAGGGATTCAGGACCTGGCTGACCAACATCGGGCAGGAGCGCACCCCTAAATTTTCGAAGTTGTAGAAAATTAAATCGGAATAAATATGCAGCGTGAAGGTTGAAATTTTAATACATAAAATTTTATACCTTTTTAAGTAAATAAAAAATATTGCCAGGCGTCCTGGTCGGTCTTAACTTAAAGAAAGGCGATCGTAAAGTTGCACTATTAGGGGTGGTATTTAATGTGTTTCGTTAAGGCTAAAATTTTTACAGTATATTTTTGATACTATCAAAGTAATATATGTGGAAAGCCAGGCCGATCTAACGGTAATAAGAACGCGACAGGTGGTAAAGAGTGTTCTGCGTGTGACAAAGAGAAGATTATGCAGACGCGCGCGTGCGAAAGAGAGCGTATATGGAAGGCCCATCGACGCGTCATATATGTATATCGATGCGTTATAAAGTATTTTAATAACTGTCAATGCTTGTTTTTAATATTTTTATATATTTTACACTGTCTATATTTGTTGTACCGTATATATTTGTACCCATATTTACACCTTTTTATG
>NJRP01003187.1:2221-14661 GCA_003063835.1 Aphaenogaster floridana
CCCGAAGTCCGCCGATCCGAAGATCGATCGCGAGATCTGCCGACGAGAGCGAATCTGCGACCCGAGGTCGGTCGGATCCGATAAACCGAACCGACCCGAAATCCGAGCCGGCCCGGGTATAAAAGATCCTGCTCTCGTCGAGCAGAGACACTCTCACGCAAACCAGCCACCGAGCCACATCCGCCAGAGAGAGATTCCAGCACCTAGCCGACATCTGCGACGAAGCGATATCAGGGAGCTACCTGAGATTTCCGGGAGCTACCGGCGCCGCAGACAGGCATCCGTCTCGCACACCAGGTCTGAGTATCAACCTCGGGGAGCTCCCCGAGGCATCCGGGCGCTACCGGTGATACCCAGACATCCCATCTGCTTGCTTTCACCCACAGGGCGCTACCTGTGGTATCCGGGAGTTACCGGGAGAAACCAAGCGTTCCCATCCGCAAGGATTCAACGTGTCGATATCCGGGAGCTACCGGCGACACCGAGAATCTATCCGCTCCTATCCCGCTCCGACCAGCATTCGACGTGTCAAACACAGGGAGCTACCTGTGCCATCCGGGAGCTACCGGTGACACCAAGAATTCATCCGTTCCGTTCCGTTCCGAAAATAGATTCAACGTGTCAATCACAGGGAGCTACCTGTGACACCCGGGAGCTACCGGCGACACGGAGAAAATTCCTGACTCCCATCCCGATCTAAATTTCGGCCACAGGGAGCTACCAGTGGTATCCGGGTGACACCGGATGAAATTAGAATCCGTCCGATCCTACCGCAACGGAGTTCCGGCCGCAGGGAGCTACCTGCGGTATCCGGGGGCTACCGGAGGAACCCCGACTCCCGATCTCGATCCGGGCGCTACCGGCGAAATCCACCGATTCCCGGCCGCACGGCCAAAAATCCAGCGATACCGCGCGTTATTTTCTCGCGATTCCCGCGAGCCGTCAGCTACCGCGAATCGACACGCGAATTCCCGGAAACGCGACACCAATTCTCCGAATTCAGCCTTGCCGTAGACACCGACCCCCGCGGCCCGTAACGCGGACCATGAGCACAGGAGTTCACCGACGCAAAGCCGCCCGTGCCGCGCCTCGCATAAACACCCCGCGTCTAGCACCTTGGCTGCAAACAAAACACGTCTTCGCGACACGGGTTTGACACGTGCAGCCCGAAATAGATTTAATAACTCCGATCTGCTGTGCAATTGTATGTGCCGCGAGGCACCGGCCCGAAAGAGAAATTGCGTGCGCCCCGCGCCACCACCCGCCGGGAGGCCTAAAGAAACACCCGCGATACTCGGTACAAAATCTGTAAATAGTAGATATATACATACATGTAAATAAGCGACACGCCGAAGGAATCACGACCCGGCACGTTAAATACTCAATCGAAAAATATACATCGAGACACCTCGCTTTAAGAAAACCACACCCGTGTCTTTCTTTCTTTCCTCCTTTCGTACCCGGACTCCAGCGAAATTATCTGGCCCGACGAAAGGGAAATCCGTCCGAACGGTCGCGTGTCGCCAGCCGCCGCGTCAAATTGACGTCCGCCCAGAAAACGCGACCGTCACACGTGGGTTACGGCCGATTTGATTAGACAGGTGTCCGACTGGTGTGTCAGGGAGGATTTAGAATCCCTCTCTGACTATCAATATATCTCTTTCACGCTTGGGGGTCCTACGACTATTAATAGGATGAACGCAGCCACCTTTCCATATCCTAGGTGGAATGTCAAGAAAACCAACAAAGAGGCATTCGAAGAAGCGGTAGAATGGGCCTGTGCGGTTGGTTTGTCCACCAGCGAAAGCGAGGATTCCGATGGAGCTGGCAAATGGCTCAACAGAGTTTTTCAAGAAACCTGTGACGCGTCGACACCAAGGGTAGGATCTCGCAAGCCAAGAGATACCGCTTATTGGTGGAGCGATGAAATTGCTGAATTGCGCAGAATCTCCATAAGAGCAAGACGTGAGTGGACCAGGTCCAAAAGAAGAAGAGGCCCAAACGAAGTGACAGCGACGAAAGAGGCTGCTTACAGGACTGCTAAAGGAAAACTTGTTACTGAAATCAGTAGGGCCAAAACCAAGGCGTGGCACGAGCTTTTAAAAGGCTTGAATAAAGATTCCTGGGGATTTCCCTACAAAATGGTCCTGGGAAGGTTAAGAAGAGCGGGCCCAAAGATGACAGAGATGCTTGAAAAACCTGTATTGCGCGCGTTGCTGGACTCATTTTTCCCAGCCGGTATCGAGTTATCCAGAATCGACTGGAGGAGGAGATAGGGTTGGGAGTGGTCCGACGAATGGACTATCACTTCTGCCGAAGTATACGAGGCCATCAAAGAAAAGGGAAGGTCAAACATTGCTCCGGGTCCGGACGGAGTAATGGCCTTCTTTTGGAAGATCGTGCCAGGCATTATGTTGCAGAAAACCGCCGAGCTCTTTACTCGCTGCCTTAAAGATGGTGTCTTCCCCGATTCGTGGAAGGTGGCGAGATTGGTACTGTTACCTAAAGGTGGCAAACCGGTGCCAGGAATGCCACCGAAGGCACGTCCTATTTGCCTTTTGAATGAGGTAGGCAAATTATTCAAACGAATTATTGCTAGGAGACTTCACGCCCATCTGCAGCAGGACCCTATTACAAACCTGGCAGCGAACCAATTCGGTTTTCGGAAAAGCCGCTTTATAGTGGACGCCATACTTATGGTCAAGCGACTTGCTCAAGACGCGATAACCAGCGGCAAGATAGGCATTGCTATAAGTCTGGATATAGCAAACGCCTTTAACTCGTTGCCTTGGCGTATTATTAGAAGGTAAATGAGATGGAGAAAGAGGTTCCCTATCCATCTTTGCAGGATCGTCGATGCCTACCTATCCGATAGGTACATAGAGTTCTTGGATGATCAGGATTTATTAACCCGTAAAAAGGTAACCTCTGGTGTCCCACAAGGCTCCGTTTTAAGTCCACTGTTGTGGAACATTGCATACGACAAGGTGTTGCGTCTGCAATTATTACCGGGTTGCACAAGCATATGCTATGCTGACGATACATTGCTGTTTGTCACTGCGGACGGAATAAGAAACGCTTGCGAACTCGCCGAAATACAACTTGGAAGATTGATAACTCGCATACAAGAACTGGGTCTACAAATATCGGACGTTAAGACAGAGATTATCATGTTTATCAGGCGTGGCAACGTTGGTAGACATAAAATACGCGTAGGAGATGCGAATGTTGAAATAGGTAATAGATTTAAGTATCTAGGCGTAATATTAGATAGCAAATTAACATTCGGTCCACATTTTGCGTACGCCGAAGAGAAAGCCGTACGAGTTATGGGTGCGTTAGGCAAATTAATGCCCAACCTTAGGGGTCCGGTTAAAGCCAAGCGACAACTGTACTATAACGTGCTTCTGTCAATTGTATTTTACGGGGCACCAGTTTGGGCCGAAGAACTGGAGAAATCGAGAAGTGGTCGTCTGGGCTTTAGACGCTTTCAAAGGTCCATAGCACGTAGAGTGGTTTGCGCATACAGGACCATGTCCTATGATACTGTCTGCTTGTTGGCGGGTGTCCCACCAATACCCTTGTTGGCGCGGAGTAGAGCGAACACTTTCCGTAGAATTACAGCTTTGAAAACCAACGCTCAATGGACTTTGGAGGAGGCCAAAGACATCAGGAAACAAGAGATCACTGGATGTCTGGAAGCGTGGCGGGAAAAATTGAATGACCCTAGTATGCCGGGCAAAAGAACGAGGACGGCTATAGCGGACAAACTGCGTTTTTGGACATCCAGACTACACGGTGGTCTTACGTTTAGGATGACTCAGATATTAACGGGTCATGGATGCTTTGCCTCCTTTCTGTGTAGAATTAAGAAGAGTGATACCAACCGATGTTACCATTGCAATGGCCTGGAGGTGGACACGACTGAGCACACGGTGGAGCACTGTGCCGCTTGGGGTGCAGAGAGGGCGGAACTGGTCTCAGTGATAAGAAGAGACCTATCATTGAAAGCTATAGTGTCGGAGATAACACATTCAAAGGACGCCTGGCATGCCTTCTCACAGTTCTGCGAGAGGGTCATGCGTGTGAAGGAAGAAACGGAGAGAACCAGACAGGCAGCCGCCGCCGATGCCGATGCCGCTGGCGCTGCGACATTTGTCGCATCTGCTACGCTTTCGCCAAGGTCTGCGCACCTGTCCGTTAGCGATGACGAGCCCGACGACGATGGCTTCTAGCCTTGAAATCAGGTACTCGCGACTATTATCACATATAATAGCGGGTAGAACTGGTGAGATTTAATCTCATCAATCATGTAAATAGATTGTATATAGTTTGTCCGTCCGAGCGTGCGCTAGGTTTAAGTTACCGTGCGATTACCGCTCGGACTAGTTTCGCTCGTACCGGAACATCCATAACCCCTACACGAGGATGGATTCGGGGATGTCGGCCTCGCATCCGACATCCTTGTTTCCGGAGGCAGGGAGTGATCGGTCTCATATCTCTTCTCCTCGGAGAGGATTAGACTATGACGAACGAGCACGTTGTCATGGATGTTCTTCCGGCCGGACGGACCAGGGCAATTTTGCGAGCGTCAGGCACGCGAGCCTTCTAAATTAAGAGTGTAAAATGCGTGCGTTTATTCGCGAATGGTAGCCAGTGCTGCCGGAAGAATTGCTTCAGCGGTTCCGGGCCGCTGGCGCAATGCCATGTTCCTGTGGCCTTGCACAGGGTGGGGTTTTTAGCGGGTGCAAGTCCCGCATAACCCGTGGAGACGGCTCCCGGGTATGCCCGAGGCATTTTCCCTATCCTACGCGACACAAAAAAAAAGGTTAGGTTTAGTTAGTCGTGTAGCAGGTGCAGAGGCGGCCACAGGCTAAGTCCCACCTCGTCAGTTATATGGACCTAACCGGAGTAATAAATGCACTAGGTGCATCGTGTTTGGGCTCGACGTCTTCGTCTCGACGAGGCGCATCCGGGGAGCATGGAGTCCACCCTCTCCAGCCCTTGTGGTGGATGGCACCTTTAAAAATGTGTCGTGAGTGATCGCACGTCGAACGATTCGACAAAATGGACGGTATTACATGTGTTTATCTGTGCGGACTATATCACAGTGCTGGATAACTTTGAAATATATTTAGACGTTCCTACACAAGTGTTACATCTCCTGCTATCTTCGCGACTCCACTTGTGAATGGATTGTGCATCTATAAGACGGATTCGCATTATTTAATAAGTCGAAGTTGAACGGAGTTATTCTCTCTACGACCGTTGACACTCGAAAATTAACGGAACCTTCTGGTGGCTAGTGGATCTTCATGGTGCGTTGGCTTTCTTCGAACTGCCACCCCGCCTATAGAGTAAAGTCTTCCGCTTTTAACAAGACTTGTTTTAATATCTCTTCGTGTATTAATTATTAATAATTAATAGAATAAGTGACAGATGTACAGTGAACCATCTATCGCAAGTTACCAGCGCATGCGCAGTTTTGCACGGTACTCTTGCGAGGACTTCCCGGCAGCTGATTATGATTTTGGTGGACTGCGATCATCTTGAATCATTCCGATGGATCGCGGGATTTTTAATGTGCGCTTTCTTGTTAATTGCTCGATCTAATTAGCTAATAATTACATCTAAAGACTTTGAGTGCTACTGTGGGGCAGATAGTGTTGAATAGCTGCACGGGTGTCATTTGAGATTTATTCCTGGCAATCCAGGGCTTCTCCCAGGTCTATCCCGATTTTTTGCTTGTTAACCAATATCGACTCTTAACTTTTTAAATTTTGCTTGTGTCGGGAAATAGAGTTTTAAGCTGATTATCGCATATTTGTCTTTTGCACTCGAATCTCTTTGCGAAGACTAACGCGCAAGCGTCGGAAGTTCTAGATGAATGTTCATTTCAGTGAAGGCATATTGGTTTATGGACCCATTCCTGGCATATTTATTTTTAATATTAAGACCATATATATTAATATTTTTACTATTAAGCTAGTTCGTACTTACTTTAGAAGTAAACCGCAGGCTATTCTAATTAGTGCGCTTAATAACTAGTGTTACTTTTAAAATAAGTTAATTGTGAAGTGGTGCTTGAATCCGGCAAGTATAGACACGTCCGATTTTTCTAAGCCACACCCGCTGGGAAGAAGGTGCGACAGGTGCAGCTAAACGCCTGTTTTCTCGATTCTGTGGAGACTAATTCAGGTGGAGGGTCGCTTTCTGGTGGCCTCGCGTTTACTTCTGGACGGTCCGGGTATATGTTTTTGGTGCTGAAACATTATTCTTTAAATTATCAAGGTAACTAATGTCTTGTTCGGCAAGGTGCGGATAGTGCGGCTTGCACTGCACCTTACCTGTCGATGTCGATGTACATTGTGTCGTACGTGAATTGTCAATTTACAATCTATTTTCGGACTAAATATCGTTGGCCAATATGAATTATATTATGGGACATATCATTGATGATCTATGCAAATCTGGCACCATCAAAACATAATTGACGTGTGAGGTTATGTGCGGGATTTTTGTCTGACAATAGCAATTATTTCTTGGTCTATTTAAAAGACTTCCAATACTATAGTTAGGATAAGTTGATTTGTTTTAGGTTATATTTTTCAAATATATTGCTAACCGGAGACTATATGTAGTATTAATTGGCATTTATTTGTAATTTATTATAATTATTACATTACGGTGCGCGCGAGCGCTATAAATGTGCGCTCGTGTTCAAGCGGGATGGCAATACTGCGGTCCGTAGTTTGAGATATTGCCGTTGGCGTCAAAATCGCGATCGTGATTTTTCAACGAAGGATTACTGAGTTCGTATAGTCTTTTTTATAATTAAAGATATTTCTGCATTAATCCGCGTCGTTTATTGATGGCCCTAGTACAGTGGTTTTATTGTCTTATTCCTTATTACTATTTTCCGTCCGCCACGTGTTACATCGTGCACGCGAGCGCATTGATGCGCGCTCGTGTTCACGACGGTTGGTAGTGTTGGGGTGTGAAGTGCTACACTGATGTGTTACACTTTCTTTATTGTGAGTTTTTTAACTGTCTTACGATATGATTGATATCTTTTCTGCGGTTTAATAAGTTAACAACGCCGTTCTTTTCTATTGTACTATACACTTGGACAATTATCGGTCATTATACTCTCATTTCCACGTTATATTGTCTTATCAGTGTAACCGGGGTGGAGCCACCGTACGGACATCTCTTTCAGTGTTAAATCAATGAAGTACGACTACCTGTACTTGCGAGGGACTTATTTTGTACTCGCGTTATTTTTGCGGTAATCCTTTCGATTTTTTCTTCTTTATGGGTCCGTTCGTTAGGAACTAGTACACGCGGTTGAGCTCTAATGTTAAGATTTGATAATATAAGTTTTATTTGAACTTTATATGGTGCCCCCTTAGCTGAAACATTGGCTCTGCGTTGATGCTGTAGTTACACTGAAGGTGTAACCAGGTGTAACAGAGTACATATCTGATATGTTTCTGGAGTTGCAATCAATTGTTAAATGCTTGTGTTTTACACTGATCGCTAATTTAATTATGTTAGTTGCTTTAAATAAAAATATTGAACGTATTATATTAAATATCTAATTAGCTTAAGTGCGTCAATTCTGAGTCTAATTAGGTTATGTGATAAGTGGTGTGCTCAGGCAAACTTGTCGGAAGCTGCTTGTAATAAGTTGAGATAAATATATCTGGAATGTTTTCAATCCTTGCTGATTACTGTAAAACATTTAGTCTTAATGTGTGAAGTTGTTACTGGCTATTGCGCGATGCTCCTAAACTGATTGCATGTGATCCTAGCTGCAGATATTAAATTTATAAGCCTTGTGTAACCTGGCGAGCCAATTTATGTCCACTGCGTCAGGAGTGATTCGCAGCAACACATGTAATTGTGAGAGAGCATTAGCGACTGGCAGTTTATTTCAGGGTGTGGTGGTCATGTACAGTGACATACATTTATTGTATAAAGATTATTCCTCCGTGACTGTCAACTCTGGAAGACAAGCGAGGTTAGCCTATTGCTTTGTCTTGTTCAGACTCAGAGCCTGGATAGAAAGCATATGTTAGCATTTATATATGCGCCTTATACTCCTGCACATTAATAGCTTGCCGAGGAACTTACGAACATTGGAGTAACTTGTGATACATGCGTGAGACTGCTAAACTTGTGTCTTACCTAAGGTTTGTATTTTCTGCTTATGCGTATATACATATACTTATATATATTGATGAGCGGTAATACTGATTATAAAGAGACTATTAATTGAGTTTAATTAGTTTAGTTATTAATTGTTAAGGAGCTACAGTTGTGATTGGCTCTGATTAGAAGTGAAATATTAAAGAGCTGTCACTTTGAATGTAGGTTAGGTGTGTATATTTATTTATTTATACCCTTTCCTCACATAGAATAGGCATTGCGGAGTTTGCTTGATTATACCGTAATAGCAAACGAATTAATTGATAAGTTCCTAATGCTATTTGTATATAATAGGGTATATTATACTCTTGTTACAATATACATACATATATGATGTAAATATGTAAATACTATGTCTACTAAACAAATTATTAAGTATTTTGTGATAATTTGTGATAATTTGACTGTTCTAAATTGATTTTGGATGTTAATTCATTTATTTGTGTAATAATGCTTCAAGCATAAACCAATGAGATACATAGATGGTTGACTCGATTGAAAATTTCGAAATGTGGCTTAAGCCGAGTTCACATGAAATATTAAATCTCGGTTCTAATGCAGTATATTGATTAATTATGCGCAATAGGGTATGTTCGTAAAAAAAATTCCGAATTTTTGGACCCTTTTTGTAAATTGTGCAAATTTTAAAATTTTTGCTGTATATCTGATCTGTATAAGATCATGAAGGTCCGTATATAAAAATTTTGTCAAATTTTTCATTTTTTGTAAAAATATTATTTTTGCTAATTTTGGCTTTTTGACACTAAATACTGTCTTAAGAACATGTAAATATAGATTTTAAGTTATTAAAGCGGTTTTTAAACTAACTTTGAAAAGTCACCAGATTTATTAAATTTAGTTTTATTTAATTATAGTTGCTTCACTGTGATTAGTATCTTTCTGTGGTGATCTATAGATAAGAATTTTTGGTTATTTTTCGTTTAAAGCATTGTACTTGCAAAATTTATGCTTTTACTACGTGAATTAATTATGCAAACCATATTAAGCTATACCGAAATATTGCATAACTAGGAGGAATATTTGGCTATAAGTAAATACTGTTATTAAGGCTTAGTTGAACACAACATCGTTCATGGGACTGCGGTAACGAGTTGGATGAACTCGGATACAAGTCGTCCTGAGGAAGAATCCCCTCATTAAAAAATTTCATTTTCACTATGGATATGAGTACAGAAAAGGAATTAAACTTACCGTCTCAAGGGATTCGGACCCCTAGGGACCGGTGCGTTGATGTTATCGTCCCTGACATCGGCGCATCGTCATCGAGCGTAGGGCCAGTTGCAGCAACCACTGCGGGTGAGGCAACCGAAAAAACTACCGCAGGAAATAGAAATGTTGAAAAACAAGGAAGTAAGGAAAAACGACCAGAACCAAAACAGGAGGGGTCATTAAAGTTAAAGGATCATCGGACGACGAGAGGATGTCGGTTGATTCTCTGGGCGAGAGAGTTCAGCCTTCACGCAGAGGAAAAAGAAAAGGAATTGAATCTTCGTCAGATGCGGAGACCGACACAAAGAGCAACAAGAAGGATAAACAAAAAAGAATTAGAGGGCGGTTTGCTTCGAATGTGAGAGCAATCACGTTTGACTCGGACACCGCCCCTGCCAGTGACGATGATACGATACAGGGAGATGAGTGGACTACACCCAACCTGAAATCTCCGACAATTAAGGCAGACAAATCAAATGATCAGAAAAGGAGAAAGGCACCTCTGCAAGAAGAGGTCAGTTTAGATTTGGAAGCAGACGTTCTAGAAAGGGTACCGTCGCCTACCAAACTAAAGAAGTTAGATGGAAACAACTTAAATACGCTTGCAAGTGGACTTCTGGATGCAATAGAGGAGGTGAGGACAAAAAGCTCCAGGATACAAGGTAAACTGAGCGGAAGGATTAGGGACTGCGTGATGAGCACGAGATTAATAGTCCGGAACCTCGTCGATCGTTTGGAGGATCGCGGAGATATGGGGTTCTTAAAACTACAAAACATCGAACTATCCGCACAAGTCCGCGCGGCAAATAGAGATAAGGAAGAACGTGCAAAGGAAGTGGCAACCCTGGAAGCGGAAATTAGGGTTCTGCGAGAAACCGTCAAAAGCAGCAAAAAAGTTGTCACGGAATCTGAAGTCCAACTACCCCGTGTGGATTATGCAATTGCTGCAAAACACACTAGCGTTAAAAAGGGAGCTGCCGAACCGAGTGAACCCCGTGCTGTGGAGAACAGGAGTTTAAAACCTATTAAGAAAGGGGTTTCCTCCAATTTGTTCATGAGTGATAAAGAGGTACATCCTATCACTAAATCGGCTGAACCAGCTGCAAAGGGAATTGCTTTAATTGACAAAAAGATAAGAGACCTTATGATTATGCGGGATGTTCAACTAAGGTCTGGTGGCTCGACGACGTCTATCACGGCACTTGGGGCATCATCGGAAGCGGCGGACGGCAATTTCCAGGTCCCCAGAAGAAGAAAGGGTAGGGTGAAGGTGCTGGATCGGCTCCTACGCTTCCCAACCGATCAAAACAGGTATATCAACCGTGGAAAACGACTCAGGTGAGTACGTTGTTGTCAAACGTCGAACGAGGAAAAAGCAGCCGGAGACGACGACGAAAGAACCGACGAATCGCAAAAGACCTTCTAGGCCCAGTGGTAATGAAAGGAAAAAACCACAGTCGAGACGGGTTCCACCTAGGGCCGCGGCTGTAACCATCACGGATAGGTCTGATAGCTTCTCATATGCAGAAGCGATCAAGAGAGCGAGAAAAAAGATTCCTTTAACAGATCTAGGAATTGAACTATCCAGAATCAGGCATACAGTCAACGGAAAGAGACTAATAGAGATTTCGGGTCCGGATGGACAGAAAAAAGCGGATGAGTTGGCGTTGAGGCTGAGGGAAGTCCTCAATGACGTTGCCACTGTGTCCAGGCCAACGATCAAGGGAGAATTGAGGATGATCGGTTTGGATGACTCGGTCACCATTGCCGAGGTGAAGGCGGTCATCGCGCGAGAGGGAGACTGCGAGGAAGAAAATATCAAGCCGGGTCCAATCAAACCTATGTTTAGTGGTTTAGGGTCTGTATTGCTGCAATGTCCCCTATCTGCAGCGATTAAGATCTCTAATATTGGAAGAATCAGAATCGGGTGGTCGATTGCAGGTGTAGAACTTCTGAAGGCTAGGCCAGTACAGTGCTTCCGCTGCTGGCGTTTTGGCCACGTCAGATTTGCATGCAGAGAGACTACGGATAGATCCGGAAGATGTTTTAGATGCGGGGAGGCCGGACACAGAGCTCAAGTGTGCACAGCGGCCCCTAAATGCGTTTTATGTGCGAAAGCGAATTTAGAGCACGATCACCGGTTGGGATCTTTAAAGTGCAGTGTTCATCCAGACAGACCAGGAGCTTTGGCTCCTCCGGTGACGTCACGGGCTGCAAATACGAGGACTGTAACCATTTCGGATCGGAGGACCGAAGATATGGAATACGTCAATAATGAGAACAGAGGTCCTCCAAATTAATACCAACCGCAGCTGGAGGGCTCAAGAATTAATTGAGCAAAATATGTTGGAGCATGGGATTGGTATCTGTGTGGTGTCTGAGCCTCACAGAATCGCCAACTCCTGGTTTAGCAGCAAAGATGGGCTAGCTGCCATTTGTTTTAAACAAGAATTTTTATCTCACTCGTGTGTTTTATTTAGGAAAAGTCTAAGTTTGGTTGCAATTAGATGTGGTCCGATCGTCTTTGTCTCCGTGTATGTATCACCCAACGCAGACTTGCATGCGTTCAGATCCTTGCTTGATAAATTGGACGATTTATTGACGGTGATAAATGGCGTCGGATTAGTCCTTTGCGGGGACTTTAACTCGCATTTGGTTGTATGGGGCTCAAACACAACTAATGCGCGGTACCCTGTTACTGGATTGGACAGCTGGGCATGATTTAAGGCTGGTAAATTCCGGAAACGCTCCAACCTGTATACGGCCGCAAGGAGACTTCATTATAGATTTGACCTGAGTTTCCTCGGATTTAATTGGTCATATCGTAAAGTGGCGAGTCAGAGACGATATGGAATCATTGTCCGACTATCAGAATATTACTTTTGGAATTGGTGGTACATCAAGTAATAGGAACAAACGCATGATCGACAACGCGTATCGTTAAATCCGTAATGCTCCGCACGATGATTGGTAGGTAAATGATCTGCGCAGGCGTTTCC
>NJRP01003228.1:0-14196 GCA_003063835.1 Aphaenogaster floridana
TACACAGAGTAATAGAATATTTATGATTAAAATATTTTTGGGATAGTTCCATAAAATCTGTCCTGTATATATGCTTTTTAATTTATTTTTAAACGCTTTCAACACTTTGGCGCAATGTGGCGCATTCGATTGGCAAAACTGGCTCATTGATGTATCCAAAGCCTGGCAACCCTGCCTGAAGTTGCGGCTATCATTACCGGTTCTCGCGAAGCTCCTTCCGACGGAGAAACTTGGAGGCAGTCAATACCGGAATAAAGAACCTTAATTAAAGAAATGTCGAACATACAGAACTTTTTCAAACGTTATCTGCCGGTAGTTAAGGCCGACGAGGGAGAGGAGGAGGAGCTGGTGGATCCGCAAACAGTACTTCGCGTAAGTGACAATCATTACATAATCTTTTGTCTTTCGAACGCATGCAAACGTGTTAGGATTTTTCGAAGTAGGGACACATTCGATAAAGTTTGAGCCACGATCACGACTCATATTGTTTTGTGGCCTTTGCGTTTTAGAGGAATTTGTAATTTGAAGGTTGTGACCGTGTTCGGACGTGTTTCGTCCCGAGAAAATTTTTGTTTGACTCAATTTATCGCTTTTGTTTTACTCGTTCATTGTTATTGCTTTTCGTTAACGATTTTGTATATTTGCCGTATTGACCCTCACTTGAGGGCAGGTGTCATCCAGATTATTATTTGTAATTTGGAGAAAACGTTTCTTGAGTGATGATGTACGGTTTGTTTTTGGAGATGTTAACATAAAAATAACAATTTAACAAAGCTGAAAGAGAATGCGAGCTTTGATAAAATTCCTTCTTACAATATACGCGAATGTACTCTTCTAATAAAATATAATAACCGAATTAAGGGAGCTTTTCAGCAAGAGACATATCGACACCGAAATCATTTCATCTTTGTTCGATATTCAGTGAAAGACAAAAATAGAATGACTCCTGTGTCGATGTCTCTTGCTGGAAAGCTCCCTAAGTCGTAAATTCAAATCGCTATTTGTATGGTTATTTATATCTGTTATTAATTGACATTAAACGTGTATGTGATAGTTAACATTACTTTGTGCCGTTTTAATTCACACCTGATTTTTCTTTCTGTAGGAGGAATGTGGTCAAGAAGCGAAGTGTGTCGGTTTCAAAGAGAAATTAGACACGTGCAACGACCGTGTCAATTCAAGATCCAACACGGAGGAAACTTGTCTAGAGGAGATTCTCGATTATGTGCAATGCGTGGATCATTGCGTCGCGAAGACTCTGTTCAGTAAACTTAAGTAATCGCACAACATTTCCGTAATGAGCCAACCGTTGTTCGCAATGTTAAAGCTGAAAATTTCTCAAGCATTGTACATATATTATCAAATACTAGCAATAAAAGCTTAACTTATTACAGATGGAAATTATTACCGACGCGCGGTCTTTTCTTCATCTGTATTTCAACTCTATGAGATAGTTTTAACAAATCTGAACAATGTGTATACAATAGGATACATAAAATATCAATGACGTACAATTACACACAGACTTTCGGTTCAGTTCGTATCTGCTTTTTCTTCATATAAAAAAACGTTGGAATGATCTCTCTCTCCATCATATAAATTCCTATTTTAACTATGACGGTTGAAGAGAACTAGTACCCAGCAACACGTCGAAGCATACGTTGCATACGCGCACCGGCTTGTTCAAGCCGAATTTCAAAATCGGTACATCCTGACCGGAACATTTGCTGCACAAAATTCGTCCGCAGTGCCGGCTGAAAAAAAAGGGAAATAAGATATATGCCTATTTGAGAGATTAATGCAATTTTTGTCATTAAAGCTATTCAATGGTACCAATGATGCTTGCGCATTGTGAGAGAGAATTTTGTTCCACATTCTAAGCAGCAATCCTTGTCGGACCACGGCGCTTCTTGCGTTAAGGAGTCTAACAGTCTATATAATAGCTGTTTCGTCGCTACTTGATAGTTGAAGATCGTAATTCCATCTTTATTCATCGAACCTAGGCATGCTCCGGCTTTCACTAGCGTTCTACAAAGATTGCCATTGCCCTTCATGTACGCGATCAACAACGGTGTGTTTCCATCCAAATCTGAAATACAAACTCAGTAGTACATACAGATAATGTATAATTTAGTTAAGAAAGATTACAATATCTTTTAAAATAATTTTATTGTTATTTTTTCTTCACACCTGCGTTATTGACTGGATATTGTGACATGCATTCTAAAAACAAATCGCATATTGTTGCAGCGTTGTCCCTCGCGCATCTGGCCAGCTCGTGTAGAGGATTGCGACCTTTGAGATTCACTGCCTCCGCATCCAAGGTACACTCGGTCAATAATGTTCGCACCACTGATACGTGACCCTCTCTTACGGCTACGTGCAACGCGTTGTCGCCATCCGCGTTTACCGCGTCAAAGTTAATGTTGTTCTACATAAAACAATCGGGGATTTTTTTGTTGTGAGATATCATAGATATATATAGAAATTAGAACAAGACTGTTGATTTCGGTATTTAGCGCACTGGATAATTTCCGTCTTACTTGTAATAACGCAGAGACGACAGTGGCATGTCCCGCTTTGGCCGCTACGTGCAGTGCGGTGTTTCTATTTGCATCTGTATCGTTGACACGAGCACCCGCCAGAATCAAACTCCGCACTAACATCTCGTTCCCTGACACGGCAGCGAGATGTAGGGGAGGCGTTTGCGTAACGTCGTGTATTCTTGAATTTACGTCTACCTGAAAGAGACGATTGGCTGCAGATACTGGCTCTATATACAATGAAATATTCACGTAAATCAAATGCAGTACTTGTATCGACAGTAAGAATAGAATGCTCTCCATGTCACCCTTCTGTATGGCAGTATGCAAGAAGTTCCTGCCCTTATTGTCGTATTGCTCAGCGGCCTTAGGTAATCTCTCTAATATTGCTTGTGCAGCTTTGTTGTTGCGGACTGTCAGGGCGGTCGCGAATGGCGTCAATCCTTTCCTATCCCTCCTATTCAGATCTATATTTGGATGGCACAGCAGAAGAGAAATGATCTGCGAATGCTGATTCTGTATTGCCACGTGTACAGGTGTTTTTCCCTCCGCGTCGCGGGCGTTTACATCGGCTCCATGCTCGATGAGCGTTTGAACGACTTGCTCCAGTCCCCATTGACAACACAAATGTAACGGCGTGCATTCGTCTCTTGCCTCGTCTCCGCCAGCACCGTCTGGACCAGGTCGTCTTGGAGCATTCAAGTCACATCCGCTGCGATATAATAAATCGTCGTTAAAAAAAGGTAAAACGCAATAGTTGAAATATTTTAAACTCTTTTTTTATAGTAAATCGAATTATTATATCTCCGTCATGGCGTAGATTACAAAATATATAAAGACTATTCTATATCTATCGTAAGTTCTCCTTACGACGATAAGAGTTGACTCAACTTAAACTCTTACGACTACGACGCTTGTCTGACGTTACAGTTAATGAGAATACAGCCTTCTTGAAGCGCATTGTGATTTTATGTAGACAGACAATGTTTACGACAGCTTCTTCTCTTACGACCAGGATTGCTTACGATTAAAGCGTTACGATAGATGTAGAATAGCCTTAAGATATTAGGTGTACAAATAAGTTTCCGCCGTTTGACAAAAGTTGGCGCCACCAGTAAGTTATGGTTAATTGTCAGATGTAAAACACCATTATCGTAAGGTTGGACATCTGTCAACAGCATAACCTTAAAATATTAGTGAATTTTTATCAGTATAATACATTCTTTTGTGTGCGAAAGTGTCGAGTTTTGAGCCGAATAAGCGTCATTTGCGGGAACTTTTATTTACTTCTTCAATTTAAAGAAATCTGCAACTGAGGCGCATCGATCATATGGTGAGGCTGCCTTAAGTGAGAGAAATTGTCGTGAGTGGTTTCAAAAATTTAAGAACGGTGAATCTGACATCGAAGACAAAAAACTTAGCGGAAGGCCGAAAGTGTACGAAGACGCGGAATTGGAAGCATTATTGGATCAAGATTCGTGCCAAACGCAAGAAGAACTTGCATTTACTTCGAATAAAACATAAGGTTCCGTTCTTTCACAATAAATGCCCAATTTTTGATAAAAAACGGCGGAAACTTATTTGTACACCTAATAGTATCTGCAGTTTTTTAATTAACTTTTCTTCTACTAGTAAATCTTCGCTTGTTTTCCATTTATTCTCGATTAAAAAAATTTGTGTACCTTCTGATCAGAAATTGTGCGATATCCTCCTTGTTATCATCGATCGCTCTATGTAACAAAGTTTGTTGACAACCATCGGGGCCCGGACTCCAGCAATCAGTGTCTGCTCCATGTTTAACCAAGATCGATGCGGTGTCTTCTTGATCAGAGTCCAAAGCATCCCACAATGGGCATCCTATTGAAGTGTCTACGCCTCGCCTACATAGAGCTTCCACTACTTCACCCAGTCTACAATGTACGCATAGTTGCAACGGCGTTTCTCCATTGGCTGTCCTGCATATATCAAAATACAATCGTTAATAACATTGCGGTTGCAAGTAGATTTCTGCAAGTCTTAATACATTATTAAACTCACTTTGCGTTCATGTCAGCGCCATTTTCTAACAGAAATATCGCCGTAGCCGAATCCTCTTTCAATATCGCCTGATGCAACAACGTCAGACCTTCTTCGTTGCGTTCGTTCACATCCGCTCCGGCTTTTATCAGAGCCAGTACGATATCTTTGCCCTTCTTGAACGGTGCTTTTATAGCCAAGCTCAGAGGTGTCTCGTTCGCGTCGTTTTTAATAGTCAACTGCGAATCCAAACTTGTGGCGTCCAATAGCTCGACGACTATATCGGTATACAGATTCGAAATGGCGAAATGAATTGGCGCGTCGCCAGTGGTAAGGGTAACGACATCCGTCGGCAGCCCGTTCCTTAACAGAGCACGAGTTAAATCCTTTAAGCCAACCTTGCACACTTCGTGCAGTATCGTGAAACCTTCGTTGTTAGTTTTCGTTAAATTATTATTACAATATTCCACTAAGAATAACGCCGACTCTTCTCTGCGTTCTCGCGTCAAGATATGAAGCAACGTGTCTCCAGTAGCATCATACGTTGGATTCGGTATAGCACCCTTAGCTAGCAGTTTCGACGCGAAGTATTCGTTGAAGGGTTCCGTCTTCATCGCGAAGCACAACGGTGTGTCATCTTCGTTTGTGATTTGATCTACATCTATATTCTTCGCCTCGAGTAACAAGTCGAATAGTTTTTCGTTTTTCTCCGAGATACAGTTGTGAAGCGCAGTCCTGTAAAAAAACATAAGTAAGAACGATAAGAAAGGAATAATTTTGATACTTGGTATATATTTAGTTACAGAAGCTACGAATTTGACTTCGAATTTTATCAAACAGTCATTTAGCTTTTATATTATATACTTGCGAGTATAAGAGCTAAAAATTTTAAAGTAGAAAATAGATAGAGGGTACAAATTTATATACCATCCTCTGTGGTCTTGTAAGTTTGGATCGATTCCTGCTTGGAGTAATCTCAATCCAACTGCCAGCATATTTTCCGTATTGTGCTTCGCCACTAGATGTAAGGCGGTGCAACCTTCCAGTTGCTTAAGGTCGGTCGCATTCTTCGCACCCTCGTTAATTTTCACAGCCTCACATAACTTCTGCACGCTACCGTTGTTCTCCAGCTGTTCGATTATGAACTCGGACGAGTAGGAGTCTCCCTTCAAGATAGCCGAATGAAGGAGAGAAAGACCCCTTGCGTCCTTCGCGCTTAGATCCGCTCCGTGCTCGACCAGGGTGCGAGCCAGGGATGGCTGGCGAGTTTTCAGGGCAACTTCTAGAGCCGTTTCTCCCTTGTGATCCACGGCATTGACCGCTGTCGGAAGCTAATATAAATAATCGCAACGTTATCATCAAGAAACAGAAGGTATCGAATTCCTTTTACTTTATTTAAAATCAAAATTTAAAGATTACTCTATGTAAAAAGAGATATAATTTCAAAGTTTATAAGTTGCATTTTATTGCATATAAAATATTTGTATTATAAATTTTATTATATGCGAATATTAGTGACAATTATAAAAAAAGATACAATAATTATAAACACTTGTATACATTTCGAACTGTATTTAAAGTAGCGTTCAAGATTTATTTTGTTTTTAAAATGTAAATGTCAAGCAGGGTTAGGTAAGTTAGTCTTCTTTGATAACTAAGTTATGTTATAGTTAATGACTTATATACAGGGTGGACCAAAAGTCTGGATACAGTCGAATATCTCGTAAAGAATGCATTTTAGAACAAAATGCTTTAGACAAAAGTTGTAAGGATTAAAAAGATGTATTTAACGGTAATATCCATTTGACATTGAGTGGCGTCGCCAAGGTCAGGGCAAGATCAACTTGAATTTTTTAAATGGAACCCCCTATTTTTCATTGCATGTTCATTTGTATAATAGCTTGCCTCGAGAGCTTTTCAAAACACTAAAATAAAATATTTTTTCATTAAGTACTTTTCGAGTTATAAGGTTTGAAAGTTACAGTATCGCCGGCATTAGCATTAACTCAAGATGTACCACGCGGAGGTTGCCCAGTCGGATTTACACTTCTTTTGTGCTCGGAAGATGATCGGAGAATGATCCAGCCAATGAAGGTAAGATCGGAGGATGACGCACGCACGCACAAAAGAGGTATAAATCCGACCGTGCGACCTCCACGTAGTACATCTCGGATAACGCTAATGCCAGCGGTAATGTTACTTTCAAGCTTTATAACTCGAAAAGTATTTCATGGAAAAATAATTTATTATAGTGTTTTGGAAAACTCTCGAGGTAAGCTACAAGAATATGCAATGAAAAATAGGGGGTTCCATTTAAAAAATTCAAGTTGACCTTGCCCTGATCTTGGCGACGCCACTCAATTACTACGTTTACGCGAGTGTCGTAACTTACGATAATTTGAGTAAGTTACTACAGAAGTAACGCCTCGTGTAAACGTAGTAAATGTCAAATGGATATTACCGTTAAATACATCTTTTTAATCCTTACAACTTTTATCTAAAGCATTTTGTTCTAAAATGCATTCTTTACGAGATATTCGATTGTATCCAGACTTTTGGTCCACCCTGTATATATAAAATTAATTTGTTACTTGTTAACTAGTTACGTTAAAAGTTGCATGAACAAAAAACTAACTTAGTTAAAAGTTGTGTGTTAAGATTAAATTAACTTAAGTTAAATTAAAAGTTAATTTTAAAAAAAGCATTTTTTATATTAAATTAAAATGTCATAATTTTTAAAAATTAGATTACTTTAAACGAAAAAACAATTACAATATTATTGAATAAATTTAATATTTTATTTATAAATAAAATTATATGAAATAACAAAGAAATATATTTTTTTATTTTTTATTTTCATATAACAAAGAAATGTATTTTTTCTTTATTTATGAAAAACTAATCAATAATAGTTAAAGAATTACATAGAAAGAATTACACAAGAAATACAGATAAAGATAGTGATTATTAGGTAGATATTAATAATTATCATAAAAGAACATCTTTATTGCACATTATTTAAATAAAATTTTAACAAAACAGTGCTTTTAAATTCTTTTTCTCTTTCTTTTTGAAACTTCGAGGAAATGCAAGTAGCCTTACACTAGTAAGGCATGCCCATTGTTGTTTTTTTTCTAATTGTCTAATGTTTAAAATTGTATAGAAAACAGAAATATTAACGTTCAGACAAAAAATTTTTAACTTTAAAAAGTTAATAAGTTAAAGTTAATGTGTTTAAAAAAATAATTATTTGAAATTAAGACTTAACTCATTTGCATGAGTGTCCATGAGAGAAGGGGCAAGAAAGGACATATGTTCTCCCCCCCGGATTTTAATTTTTTTCAATTTAGAATGATTTTATGATTGACAACCAGATAATTTTTGTTTGAAATTTATACAATTAAAAATAAAAATCTGCATAAATATTCTTTTAAAAAGTATTATGTGAAAATATAGTATAACGTTCGTTTGTGGCAGAGCCTTACAAAAATGGTACCCATTTGAAAAAAGTTGTAAGGGCGCCCATGCTCAATTAAAAATAACCAAATTAAGTTAAAAGTTATTAATTTTTTACCCTTATTACTTAAACTTTAAATTTAATTTTCTAAATCGCCAGTAGTAATAAACATATGTGATAAATTTTTAATACGTGGTTGATACGTGGTAATTAATAGAATACCATCTCTTGCCAGTCGGGTCGACTTAAAAATTTATCACATATGCTTATTACTTAACTTCTAATTAATTAACTAGTTACTACCCAACCTTGATGTCAAGTAATAACAACAGTTACACAAGAGACCAAGATTTGAGAGCCACTGCTATCAGCGCGATACGTGTGCTCGCACGTGCACGTGTGCGTGCACGTGTGTGTGCGCGCGTGGATTGTGGAATGGTACGGACGATATCGGGTCAGTGTGAAAAAGTGGAGGAAGTGTGAAGATTATTTTCTGATATACATGGAAGGCCGAGGGAGTATTAAAGCACCGCCGAGGAGGATGACGTGGCTCGTGGTACGCCCAACCGACCGTAATCGGCCGTCGACCAGTCGTCGTTCCACGAGTTTCTGATGCGTTGTCGAGGCGGGTCCGCGACGGCGACGGTATCGTGGTGCGTGTAATAATCGCGAAATAAGTCGTTACGATGCGTTGTTACGCGAACGGCGAAACCCTGTGATAGGTGGGCACCGCTTGCCCGCCGCTCTATTTGACGGCGAACGTCGATATGCCAGTTAATTAAGAGAATAATGAGACCGGAAAGTCCCGATTTGGAAACTTGGACACGGAAGACCATCCAGCGGTGAAATCTAAGCGATTTTCAAGCATTTCCAACGAATCTTAAAACCGGAGATTTGTCAACAATAGAGCGATTATCTGTGATCGTCTCTGAGGCTTTTAATTCCGTGCACGATAAGGTTATTTAGGACGATATCTTCTTTTTAAAAATGATAAAATCTCAATTTTGAGGAAAAAAGAATAAAGACTTTATGGCTATAGTCCACTTGATGCTACAAATGTTTCAAAGCATTTTTTGATTGGTCAATTAGTAAAATTCTTTCTTTTGATTTGTCAAGCAAATGCTTCGAAGCATTTGTAGCGTCAAGTGGACTGCACCCTATATTGAACGTTAATATAAATGTAATTCAAATATTGTTTTAGATTCTATCATTATTACTGAAATAAGGTGATCAAGTAAATATCTCACTGAGTTAAGTAATCACTGAGTGAATACCTCAATCAAGTAATAGTTATTCCTTGATGACTCGAACAATATCGTGAATAAAATGTACAACTTAAAGCCAAGTCTGCAGATTATGATGTTATATATCAGTATTCTATTGTGTATGTTTCTTTTTATATTACCAATATGTAAGCAAAAGCGAGAACATATGATTAATGTCTTGAAACTTATAGACGTTTCACGAGTACAAGCAGAAGGTATTTCATGTTTCAAGTGTCTCACGATGCTTACAAATCCGGACGACACAGATTTGCTTTGTTCCCATTTCGACGGGAGTGCCAAATTCCAGGCGTTTTGTCCAACCTCGACGCTTTGTATGAAGAGAACTGTCGAGTACAAGTCTAAAAGTAGGTAGACGATTGGCTGCGTTCAGCAGAAAAAGCAGCTTTGCAACTGTTGTAAAATTCTTTAATATGATTGGTTTATACACTTAGATCCAGAAAAAACCAAAGGCAAGAGCCAATCATATTAAAGAATCTTACAACAGTTGCAAAGCTGCTTTTTCTGCTGAACGCAGCTATGTTGCGGAGAAAGCGCTACCGTTAGATGATGAGCGTTTATTTACAAACTTCTTTCAGCTTCTATAGTGACCACCGTTCAACGAGATTGCGCACCACAGAGAGAAATCTCTCGCATTTATAACGATGTCGATAAGCAATGGCATAAAAAGGAGGAAATCGTGACATCCGCTTATAACGAGACTTGCTTTATTGGAGAAGACAGAGGCGCACCGACTGGCCCACCCGAATACTGTTTTTGTAGTTTTCATTTGTGCAATTCATCCCCCCCACAAATTGGGATGTCTAACAAAGTGTACGGGATGATATTAATGTTGCTGAATGTTGTAAGATTGTTGTAAAATTTTATAGTTTATAGCACATGTGTTACTTAAAAGAAAGTGCAATTCGTACGAAAGTTTCGTGCACAAGATGAGCATAAGTCTCTTCTGATAATTAAAATGAATGCAAACAGAGATCCTTCGTAATTGCAGATATCGTATAATAAAAAAGTATATATTAGGCCTATTCAATATGGATGGCCATAAACACTAACTTATTTTATAAAATTGTTACATTAAATAATTGAACTTTAATTTTGTGATTTGAGAATCTCTTTTTATATTTATAATTTGAAAAATATATTTTTGGATGAAAAAACCTTTCTTAGGCAATCTTAATTATCTTGTTAAAAATCATTTTTCAAAATTTAGAATTTTCATAAAGAACATTTATCAAAAACTGTTTCCTATATTTATAAAATGTGTTATAAAAACATATCAAAGTATCTATTCATTGTCAATCTTTTGTATAAATTTGATGTCCGAGATAATCGAACTATACTGGAAAAGTTTATCATAGCTTTTAATAAATGTGAAGAATTGTAAGAAATTGTAAAGATATTTTCTGGATACTCTGATCTTTTTTAATTTATAATAAAATATTTTATTTGCTAATATTATATATAAACACTGCCAAAAATTACTAATGACTAAAACAGTCATTTATTTGTATTTAAATGTTCATAAACAAAACGTACTTTGTGCATAAAAGTACTTAACATTCAAACGAGCTGTGAACATGTAAATTATAATGATATTATCACATTTAAGTTGTTTAATGATGACAAATTACAGTAATAAATCCCTGTACTTTAGCAGTATTATATTATGTTCATATATATTGTATGAATTATGTGTGTGCAAATAATTGTGTATTGCAATAATTTAAATTATCCCAATAAAATTTTCTTCAATGCATCATGTTTGGCCTTTCAATGATCGCAAAAGGAAGAAGAAGAGAACTTACCTCGGCGTTATGTTCCACCAAATACAGAAATACGACATCTTCGCGCATCAAGCGTACCGCTGCGTGCAAAGGATATTTACTCTTGGTTTGAAGTAATTTGTATAGCAGAGAACCTGGCATCTCTTTGAAGTCCTCGCCTGTCAGATCCTCCTGCAAGATATATAGACATTTAGGCAGGGTATGGAAAGAGTTACTTTTTAAAAATAACTAGTTACCGTTACTCGTTACTGAGTCAAAAAAGTAACTAGTTACCGTTACTAGTTACTGTGTTACTGATTCTCAAAAGTAACTCGTTACCGTTACCGTTACTTAAAAAGAAACGATTCGTTACTTTCTTCGTTACTTTTTTAATGCTAAATAAACAGACTAAATAAAAAAGTTTACTTTTGTAATATTTTTTAAATATTAAAATAATTTAAATATTTAAATAATTTTAAATATTAATAAAAGCAATAAAATCTTTTAATTTAAATTTAAAAAACTATTAAAAAATTTAAGGAGAGAGATTTTATAACGCTCAAAATGCAATTTAAAAAATTTTGATTTTCATTAAATTTATAAATAAAGCCGTAAATTTGGCTTTATTTAGTATAAATACTTTTGTACTTTCAACTTTGTTTAAAAATTTTAATACAATAATTTTAAACTTGAAATTGTTCTTAATATGTATGAAACTACAAAGATGATCTGGATCTAGAATATAAGATTATTTGAATAATCTCGATGTGGATATAGGATTATCTAAATAACATACGAAACTACAAGGATTATGTAGGATTACCAAAGTAACGATAAAAGTAACTGTTAAATTCGTTACCGTTACTGAAAAAAATGTAACTACGTTACCGTTACAGTTACAAAAAGAAAAAAGTAACGTCGTTACCAGTCCGTTACCAAAAAAAAGTAACTGTAACGATAACGGCGTTACAAGTAACGCGTTACTTCCCAACCATGCATTTAGATGTACAGTTAATCGTGTTACTCTGGCAACTGCGATCTTACCCAATGTGCTGAAATTAAGGAGCTGCAATGCTCCTTCAATTTTAGAGTGCCCAGTTCCTCGGCGGCTGAATACAATACCACGCAATTCTTCAATTCCACTGTCCCAATCAGATATCTTTCGCATTGATCCACAAGCTCGGACAGCTGAAAGCCAGCCGCCGCTTTCATCAGATCCAATGTCAGATGTTCCTGGGATACCTTGCCCGTGTAAATCCATTTCAGCAGCACTAATGCAACAGCGCTGCTTAAATTGCTCCAATCTAGAAGCGATTGTAATAAACGTAACAATGTATTAACGTAAAAGTAAGATGTAAACGAATAAGATGTAAGTTTATCTAACCTAAAACTGTCTTTTCGACAAGAGCCGCATCGCTGAAGAAGTCAGTCCTGGCAGACAGCACAAATTTATGCGCCGGTATCTGTTGGTCGATCAGTTTTATACTTACATCACTGAAAACACATGTTCGGGATCATTAATTATCATCATTAGGACCGATTGATCCAACTTCTTGATAAGCTAACTAACAGTTAAATCATATGTTTGTCTTTGTCTAATTTGAAGGAGAAACAAAAAGACATATGATTTAACAATTGGTTAGCTTACCAAGAAGTTGGAACACCCAGCCCCTAGTCCTGTGTTGTTATTACAAAAGTAACACCTGAAATTGCAGGTTATACATATAGGGATACCTGTAATGATGCTGACAGTACAAGGATGCCACCGTTGCCAGGAGTCTGCCGACAAATCCGCCCTCCTGCTTCTCAGCCGTGGCGACGGCGTACTCCCGTTGCAGTTCCGCGTTCGCGTTGTACAAATTGACATATTGCTCCCGCAGCAGAGACAGATGTTGCTGCCACTTCTGCGCCTCCGTGGAGTCCTCTGAAACGATTAGCGCCCGTGCAAGAACATGCGTGAACTTGGCGAAAACGGCGAGGCGCCGAAAACTTACCCATGATCGAGGAGAGAGGGAGACAGAGATCGTTACGCCCGGCGTTCCCGTTGCGATTCGACGTTATCGCTCGTGGCGCGGGCCCGCCGCGCATTAACGCACGCTCATTAGCACGCGCACCGGATCCGTCAGCGAGGCGAGAAGAAGGAAAAGAGGAGAGAAAAAACGAAGGGAAAACGGAGCGAGGCGGCGCTGCTGAGACGGGGGGGGGGCGAGATTCCGTAGGGGAGGATCTTCGGGATCCTCGGGGAAACGTAGAACGCCGCCGCGGCACCGCACATCCACATGTGTCACACACACGCCCACGACGTCATTACGACGGCATCTGTCATCGCGCGCGCACGACGTACCACGCACGCACGCACGCACGCACACGTGCGCGACGAGGCGCGCTGGCAGGGTCGGCTTAACTCGTAGGGGGCCCTCAGGCCGCCGTACGTATGAAGGCCCTTACTATCGACGAGATACTATTAAAGACCGACAGTCTTGGAAGTTTGCGTGACCGTTAAAATTTAGTCAATTAAATCATAATATAACATTAATATTTTAAGTTTTTTTCTGTTATATTAATATTTTATGATTTATCATTATTATAATAATGTATTTTACAATTATAGCGTTTTCGACTGGGCTGGGTTTTGTAGATCCAGACTGGGTTCCATTGTAGATCCAGGAGAATATTGGTTCGGTTCTAATAAAAGTATAATCTAATCAGCGCAAGTTGTGACATCAGTAATCGCTCCGAGAGCGATTAAATATCCAGCCAAATCGAAAACGCTATTAGATACTACGTTTACGCGAGGCGTTACTTCTGTAGTAACTTACTCAAATTATCGTAACTTACTATTTGAGTAAGTTACTATAGAAGTAACACTCGCGTAAACGTAGTAATAGACACACACGCACACGCGCACGCACACACACACACACACACACACACACGCACACACGCACGCACGCACGCACGCACACGCGCACACACGCACACACACATATTTACGACCAAAGAAAATTTAATTTTATTAAAAATAGCACAAATTTATTGTTATCTGTATTTGATTATCGGTGTCGAGTGATAATATTCAATAGAAAAAAAAAAGTAATTTTAAGGCAAAATACAGGTACTACGTTTACGCGAGG
>NJRP01003235.1:0-14120 GCA_003063835.1 Aphaenogaster floridana
GTATTAGGTTTGTTCGCGTCGCCATGCCCCAACATGTTCCTACTCACTCCAATGCACTCTAATTGGTTGGCGTCACCGGAATGACCGGAATCAACGTATCGGAGTGCATTGGAGTAAATAGGAGCATGTTGGGGCAGGTGACGCGACAAACCTCTTGTCTCTACTTCTCTAGGTTCTACTGTTTACCGCAAAGGGCGCCGCCTAGCGGCGAAATTCACAGTTTCGCTTCGGAGTGCCGTGAGCGCGTTTGCCGTCGCGTCTCGTGACTCAACTCCGTTAGGATCGTCGAAATTTCCGCTTTGCCGAAATCGTCGGAGTCTCGCGTTTGCGACGGAAGATCGACGATCTTTCCTGTCTCGCGGCGAGTCCTCGGCAACCTCGAGGTTCCCGGTGCGTGAACCCCAGTACGCGGACCGACGTCGCGATTGCCGTAGTGCGATCAAAGGAAAATGGCCGCCGCCGCGGCCGCCGCGCTGCTCGACGAGCTTATGGGCAGGAACAGAAATGTTCTGCCCAACGAGAAGCCCAAGGAGCTCAACTGGGAGGATCCCGAGGTGAGCTCGTGTCGATATCGAGCGTCCTCGAAAAGGAAAATCTCCATCGGCTTCTCCGCCAAAGTCTCGATTCCTATTTTCGAGGGAATATCTGTTTTTTCCTCTCGTTAACCCTTTCTCTTGACAATGGCATTTTTTTACAATTTGATATCCGCGAAAGTTTTCAAGATCCTAAGATGCAAACAACGAGAATTCATACGATTGAGTTTCCGAAAGAGTCGAATTCATGAATTCCGATATTACCATAAATATCAACATTTCTTGGAATTAGTTGATCTGTTCCTTTGATATTTTCTACATTCTATTGTTTTTTATTTTCTTCTAAGCTTGAATATATCTTCTATCTGATAAGATTTTATCTTATGTATAAGAAAGTACAATCAAAACAAGATTGACTAGAAGGCCTGATAATTGCCAAGATTCAGAACCAAATATTTATAAATTGACTTGGGTCTTGCAAATTTGCTATTCGTTTTTTTCGTTTTTAGGAGCTAAACTATGCCATCATCAAGAGGAATAATGGGGGAAGCTTATTAGGACTAATAAACTTATCTGATTCTTCTATGAGAAGATTCTTTGAAAAGTTTATTAGTCTTCATTATTGTTCTCTACGAAATTTATTAGTTATAACTATTAAAAATTAAATACTATTGCTTGTATTCTCAAGATAATCTTAAGTACGATAGCTGGATTCCATAAAGCGCATATGCTCGCATTTTTCTGTAGTAAACGTTATGTATGCTATAGATATATGCGCTTTACGAAATCCAGCTAATTTCGAGATACTGTACGGTCATTTCATTGGTTGGAATCTTGAAACCTCCCTTAACCAAACTTAAGACAATCTTGAATATAAGATCGGACTATAGCTGCATTCGGTTTGGGCGCTCACGCGCTGTAAGCGTCATACTATCTTTGTTCTACATTTAATGAGCAACAAAGATAGTATAACGCTTTCAGCGCGTGAGCGCCCAAACCGAAAGCAGCCTATGAATACTGCCCTATATATATTTTTTTTAAATAGAAAAGAAGATAAAATATCAAGAAAGAAAAAATATGAAGAAATCAATATAGATATTTATCAGATTATTTGTTATTTATTCTTGATACAAATATTAAGAATAGATTATTATATATATATATATATATATAATTTCCTTAAACTTTATTTGTAACTTAATTATTTTAATCTCACTTATTACTGTTAGTTATTTTATATTTAATTATACTTATTTAAACATATTAAATTTATACGGTCCTCTTATGTTTTAGTTTTGCAAGCTGTATCTGGTGAAATTCTGTCCCCATGACTTATTTGTTAATACAAGAGCGGACTTGGGTGCATGTCCCAAAGTACACGATGATGAGGCCAGGGAACTATTTGAAAAGGCGCCACATTCGTATCGTAAACAGCAATACGAGGATGAGTTTATCAGGTATTGTCAGAGTATGTTAAACGAAGTGGAGAGAAAAATCATAAAGGGAAAGCAACGGTTGGCACTAATTGGGAGAACAGAAGCAGTAAGTTTCACTAGAAGATCAATTTTTGAGTGCAGAATCGTAATTCAATAACCTTTGTGTGTAGCCGACGTTAACTCCAGCCCAAACTCAAAGAAATGAGGAGCAGATCGCTCTATTAACAGAAAAAATAAATAAATTAGTGGAGGAGGCTGAGCAAAGTGGAATTCAAGGCAATGTAGAGCAAGCGCAGGGCCTAATGCGTCTTTGTGATCAACTGAAAGAAGAGCGCGAAACCCTGAGGAAATCCAACGACAATAGTCATTACAACCAAGTGAGTGTGACATGATTATTTTTGTGTGTGTGTGTGTGTGTGTGTGTGTGTGTGTGTGTGTGTGCGCGTGCGTGCGTGCGTGCGTGCGTGCGTGCGTGCGTGCGTGCGTGCGTGCGTGCGTGTGTGTGTGTGGATTTATACAAGTTATAATCTATAAAATTTATTTCTATGTATCTTTACGCGAATGAACAATTATAAGTAATTTATGGATTTATTACTTGAATTTTATACTAATTCTACAGCATTTATTTGCAGACTGCTGAACTAGCGGCCGCACAGGAAAAACAAATGGAGGTATGTGACGTGTGCGGTGCGTTTCTTATCGTGGGCGATGCTCAGCAACGAATTGATGATCATTTAATGGGAAAACAACACGTGGGTTACGCCAGACTGAAGAGCGCTCTTCAAGAGATTATGGTAGAGACGAATTATGACATTTTTTCAACATTAAATATATTTTCAAAGTTGAAAACTAAATAAAAATCTCATTTATAGAACAAGCGCGAAAAGGCGCGCGATGAAAAAGAGCAGAGAAGAGAGGAGGAACGGAAGCAAAGGGCGCGAGCGAATGAAGAGCTCGACAGGCGGCGGAGAGACGGTGACAGAGATAGAGATCGCGATAGAGATAGGGATAAGCGTCGCAGGCGAATGGATGACGACAAGAGCCGCCATGATTCGAGCGGTCATAGGTAGAAATTTCTACGTTGTGGCAGCGATCTTTGAAATATCGTATTCTAAACCGTTTAGTTTATAATAGTATTAGAGTATTGGAGGATAAGTATCAATTAGGAGTGTTTTTACATTCGATAAAAATCATTTTCTGCAATTTTACATTTCTAAAGGAATATTTGTTATTATATTTTTTGTTATATTTTTACATACTGGCAAAAATGTATTCAAGAATCAAATGAACCAAATTAATGAAGATATTGCTTATATTACAGAAATTCTGGGCATAGAAGTAGAAGTAGATCGCGAGACAAACATCATCGGGACGAAGATAGCCATCGACGTCACGGTCGAGATAAAGGTAACGTTGATAATTTTTTAATATGCTGTCACTATTGGCTCGCGATTGCAACCTGTATGTCAAACATATTGTGTTCTAGGATGACAATAATAATGATTTCAGGAAATCGCGATCATCGAAGTTCCAGCCATCATAACCGCCGCCGTCACCGCTCGCGAAGTCGAAGTCACAAGTAACTTCTCTTGATTGGTTAGTGAGTGAGAAGTAAGCCAGGTATGCACCAAACAATATAACCATATTCGTCTCAATTACTGTACAGGTACTCTCTCGATCCAGGTGAGTTGCCATTCCGATGCACATAATACATATACATGATAATATAATCTGTGATGTTTGAAGCGTCGCGTAAGTCACACAGCAAGTTCGTCTCACTCTCTCTGAAACACACTCTGTCTCTCTCCGCCTCTCTCTATCTGATCTCCCAGAATAGTCATGAATGAACGCCTCTTATAAAATTCGAGGAATAGATTATATATTTTTTCGTTTTCCTTAATCGTAAAATTTGTTAGTGGCGCAGTCAAATATGTAGAGCTGCGTGGGCGTAGTAAAGTTTGCAGATTATAATAGGCGTACAGACAGCGTACTATATAGTGTTGAAATTATTATCTACAAAGAAATAAAATGCTTTAGCGTAACAGTAGTTTAATATGCTTTTGTTTCGAGAAAGATCGAGAAAATTAAATTTGCATCTGCTTTCTTAGTCAAACTTCTTTAAAATATTTTAGTTGCACTATTGTTACAAAGATTTGTTAAAAAACTTGAAAGTATTTAAAGACTATTTAAGTTTTCATAATAAAAAATTTTAATTAAGTTCGCTTAATTAACTTTATTAAGTTTTCTCTAAATTTAATTTTTTCGAGGATTTGAAACACTTCACATTAAAAGGCTTTTAACAATTTAAAAATGCATCGCTCTGGAAAAAGTTGTTAGGAAAGTCTTTAGAAAATAAATCTGATTTTTATAATATTTAAACTTATTAATCAAGTAATTGAAATTTTTAATCACTTTACGTGGAAGTTTAATTTGTTTTTTACAATACTCCGATATCATTCCGAGCATTCTCGATTTATCTGCGGAGCAAGCTGGGAGGAGGTATACCTACGCTTGCTTTCATCGGTTAATAACTCTGTATCCGAGCAGCAACGGAGCATAAGTCCAAGAATTCGTTTTTTTCCAGGAGAAGCCCGCGAAGATCTATGGAAATTGTGGATGCGCGCTTTCAAGATGAATCGAATGAATGTGAATAAATGCAATCAGGTTGAAACTCATCCAATATAACAGATTCATACTGTTTATTTAAAAATAAAACGAATTGTTTCTATAAAAATACAGCGTTTTTCTCTTTATTGTAAGTAGTCTTATCGCGTTTTGTTTTCAGATAATCGAATTCGGGGCTTACTCTTCGGGAATTTACCTTATTTTTTCAAGTAACTTATAAAAGAGGTCATCTCGTACTTCTCTTTACAGTGATATAAAGAAAAAGAGAAACCTAAAAGTCAGTAATTTTGGACCTAGCTCATTTCGCTTCTCGGGCACAAGGCTGTCTCCGTAGGTTCGTTAATGTAATCTTGTTCGCGCGTCATTAAGAGAGAGAACGAGAGAGAGAGAGAAAGAGATTTAGTGGTTTAGTGTGGAGGGGACACAGCTCTCAGTGCCCGCTTCATAGAGCCTCGTCCACGACTGCAAATGCACGAGTGCACAACTGCGAGTGCGCCCTGCAAACGTGTGACTGTGACTATACGAACCTCTAGCTTCTGCCACGCAATTGACGAGGTATTTATGCCGGAATGATAATATCAACACATGTCCTTCTGCCAGGAGAATTATCCCTTTGTTTTCGTGTTCTTTTGGGTCCTTGGCTAGCTAAGGATCTAACGATCTTTGAAATACTGAGATCTTGAGAAGTTTTAGACAATACAGGGATCCTCATATCACCGGTATATAGGCCCGTACATATTCGTGCAAGACTGACACATTAGTACTCTACTATTTTTATTATGAAAAAGAATACGCTTAAACGAGAGTGCTATTCTTAGCAAAAACCATCAGTAGAGAAAGATATAGGTAATTACAGAGAGAATTTACCTGATATCTATAAAAGATTTATTTTAAAAATCGAATTTAGGAGAGACATGATATTCAATTATTTAGATGTTTTGTGAATGACGTAAGTCATCCCCCCAGACGATGAAAGTTAACCCAACGATTTGCGAATCTTTCGATGTTTTTGATCGAGGAGATTTAATTTTCGTAATCCCTTAAACGAGGACCTCGTGCGCTTGTTAAACAAACACACAGTCGACAGAGGGACAGGATTTTGCCAACAAGACTATTATTAAGCATTGTTTGGCTATTACATCGTATCGCGGTGCCGATGACAATTTTGCTAAAATCTGGATTGTCTACTTTCAGAAAGAAGAGAAGAACAAAGAGGGGACTTCGGAAACTCGTCCAAGACATCGTTTAACATATTGTTAAGGTAAAGATTTTGCATAATCTTAACAATAAGAGAAAGAGTGAGAAAGAGAGAGGAGGACAGCGAAGAAAATATTAGTGTCGAGATCACAGATACGCCAGAATCGATATAACTCGTGTTCCGAGCAATTGTTATTTTAGGCCACCTATACATAAACAGAATGATCAGCAAGGTAAATTGTATGATATAATTTGTATTTGCTGTGTCGCGCGTTATAATAATACTCGTAAGATTGTTATTTGGAATTAATAAAACAATGCCACGTATCTCTCTCTTTGCTTTTCTTTTTATTTCGTTCACTGTACTTAACTAGATAATCTTTTTTTAATACATATTATAGAATTGAAACAAATTAAACTCGGATATATCAGTCTTTCATTGTAATTATATTGTTAAAATATTGAACTATTTAGATTAAGAATAAAAAGAATAAAATACGAAGTGAAAAATCTATATAAGAAGGATTGAGGATATAAATACACATGATATAATTTAACAAAAATATATAATTTATTATATATTTAATAAATATAGTGTGTGTGTTTAATAATACATAAACAGCCTATGCTATATAATACTGTCCATCACAATCTTCTTCTGATATAAAAGTTCGTGCAACAACGGCGTGTTTACTTCAAACCAATTTGCCTTGTAACCTGAACAATACAATAAAATATACATTGTTAATTTAATTTTCGTTGCAATTCTGTTTGATGCGAAATATAACTAATCAAATCTAATTTTTCAAATCAAATGAAATTTTAATATTCAATAATAATAGTATCATATAACATTAATAAATTCAATAAAAATAATTTCTGCAACGTTTGAAAATTGAACATTTTTTTGTACAGCCAAATTTTTATTTGACGATGAATCGAATTACCTGTTCGTACACGGTCCAAGCCATGGTGGTCATCAAAGTTCGCCTCAGCATTCTAGGAACGATACCCTTGAAATATCCTAAGACGCCGTACTTTTTGTAAACGAAGAACGTCGCATGATAAATACCATTGAATTCATTCGGGTACAACTGTATCTTAGTCTTGACAACATCCGGCGGTTGCGTTACTATGGACGCCAAAATTCCAGCGAGGATTCCACAGCCGAAGTGAACCGGGGCCGACGAGTTGTTCGTCGCTCCTGCGAACAGAAAAATTTATTATTATCCAACGAGATTTCGATGAATCCTTAATATAATCTGACTTTTTATTTTAAAAATGGATATCGACAAGTTATAATCTCAAGTTATAACTCCATATAATTTTCTTTAACATTTAAAACATGTAAAACATTTTTTAACATAAGTTCATAAATAATTAATTTAATATACTAGATTAATATAGTTAGGTTTAAAGTTTAAAGAATACCTGTACTGGCAGCCGCGTTTTTCAATTGGGTGTAAAACATGAGATATAAACCGCTGTAAGGCGCATCCCGTAGAAGAGTGGGTACCAGACCACTCGATAAACCTCTCACTCCTTCTTGCTTGTAGATCAACCTAAGAGCTTCGCTGATACTGTTGTATTTGTAAACGCCGCTCTGCACACAGTACAGAATTATACTTATATAATCACCAGACTTCAAATTTCATTTTGAAAAGATCAAAGATAATTAAATTCTCATGACTGAAGTGTGTAAAATATTTTTAGATATTGTCATGCTATTACAAAAATATGTATTAAATTATATTTCGTAAATTATATTAATAACGCAATTTTGCAAAAACTGTCTTGTGCTTCAGAAATTTTTTCTTTTTTCCTCCTTTTTTTATCATCCTCTTTTCAGTATTTCTTCCCTCTTTAATCTAAGGGTTCTATTATGTTATCTCATATCTTCTCGCCTTCCGCATTCCTGTTATTTCCTATTTTCTGAACATACCTCGAACCGTGTCTTCACGACAGTGATGGGAATCAGCAGGGCACCGGACATGGACCGCGCGGTAATGCCCAAGGAAATGGCCTGTAGAGCCGTCAGAGGTTCTTCCAGATTGAAGGCGTGTTTCAGCCAATGCAGCGACGAAAAGTACAAACCGACGCCAGGAATCACTCTGGTTATCGACTGCAAATTAACATTTCTTATATTGTTATCAACGTGAAATCAATATTTAATCTCTTAATCTTCAGAGCGATGTCTTACCGGCGTCATGCCCTTCCAGAGTCCGAAGATATTCTCCTTCTGAACAATGTGCGCCACCGTGCCCAGCATTCCATTTTTTGACGCTCTATTAAGAAATCCGGAAAGTTAATTGGTAATTATTTGAAAAATAAAAGGTCGAAATAACAATTTTTAAGTTGAAATTTGTGAGGTAAAAATCAGAAAGAATTACATTTTAAATTAATAAAATTAATAAAAAATCAAGTTTAAATTGAGTAAAAGATGTAATTTTGAAAAGTGTGATAAATCTTAAGCAAAAAATTAAATCTTAAGAGACATCAAATTATCTAAATTTAATTTTAAGAATTTTGAGTTAAGAGAGGGTAAATCTCGATTATGTATTCAGAATAAAAGAGAATCTAAGGCCGGTATTCATAATCGGTTCTTATATTTAAGATCGTCTTAAGTCGGGTTTTAGGTGGACTTAAGATCCCGCTCAGCCAATGAAATGACTGTATAGCATCTTGAGATCATGCTTAAGACGGTCTTAAATATAAGAACTGACTATGAATACCGCCCTAAAGCGGTGTCTACAATGAGATTTTAAGTCGTAAGATTTAAGAAATCGACCAATCACAATCAAAATTGCGGTCTTACTTTTAGAATGCTCAACTGTGATTGGTCGATATGTTAAGTCTTACGACCTAAAATCTCGTTGTAGACACCGCTTTATTGCGAATTTTATTTACACAGCAGTAAATTTTAATCTTACCCAATAGGGCCATTAACTCTACTCTGAAGTCTGGTTTTCACCAAGTCCAGTGGTTGGAAGAGGATCGTGGAGAATGTCCCAGAGAACGAGCCCGCCAAGAAGGACTTCAAAATCGGGTACTGCGAATATAGAAAAATCATGAAGAAAGGCTCATTTGATAGCGGTCTTATCTTAGAACTCGCAATCTTAATTTAATGGATTATCTAACTCATGCTTCGATTTCCTCCAAGCGAAAACAAGTCGAATACTTGTTCGAAGATTGCAAATGTATGCGGGTTGGTCCATTGGACTCAGGGTGAAGCTCAATCGAGCGATTATTACGGATCGTTACACTTGTATCTCTCGTCGCACGAGTTCACTCACGTGCGGCGAAAGATCTCGGCCGAGTGCACGATATCAATAACTATCGTCATAAAGAGTGACCCGGGGTTATCATCGCGTGATAAACAGCTATTTTTTCGCAAGAAGCTGATACGTTAATTGCGCATACGAATTTTCCGTGGGCATCGCGCGGTCTTTGCGTTATAATATTTAGTGATGTCAACGTCTCGCGCCACAGGGGATCCATTTGTTTTCTACTTTTTGCCGATAAGCGAAGGCGAAAACAGGGTTTCGTCAGACTGATGAACTTCTTTTGACGTAAATTCGTCATCCGCTTGCGCGTATCGGACGATAGTTTATTAATAAACCGTCTGACGATTTATCTACGCCTTATTTCTCTTGTTTGTCGATTCCTTCTTCGCGGGAGGCCAATGAGCCTCGATGGCGAATCTTTCGCAATGCGAGGTATCGTGCAGGAATGATATTAACGAAAATTCGTTTATGAGGAAACTTGGGAGTCGCGATATCTTTTTATTAATAATTTTTAAACGATCTTCAGTAGATTAACGATAATTTGTAGGAATACATTACGTAACGCGATAAAATTCCAACTCTGCGAATAGTAAATAATTTTTTTTTTAAAAAAGCATTCAATGTGTTATACAACGATAGAGCTTTTCATTTGATCCCGTCAAAAATGTTAAAAATAAGACATATCCGCTCAAAGATATACAGTAGTTAAAAAAGTACTTGCATATCTTATCTCTTGTGGGATAATTTTCTATAAAAAAAGAATATTATTGAAAAGCACTTCCAACAGCATATTACATATTTTTCCTTCATTTGTAATATATTGAGTAAAGTATTTTTAAAGTGTGAAATTGTCCCCAAAAAGATAGAGTACGCAAATAGTTTTTTTTACCCATTGTATATAATATCTAATAAATATATAAGAAATAAGTTCAATCCATAAATAGCTAGCTTTTAAAATCTAGTAAATCTAATAAAAATTATCCATAATTATTCGAGATACTTACAGTTCCCAAAGCTTCCATGATAGTGCAACAATTCAGAACCTTGTATTCACTGTATTCGAATTTCGAATATTCACGCGAATCAAATTTTACGGAAATTTTTCGGAAAGTATATTCAAAGTTACTCTCAAAATAGCGATCGAAATTAAAAACACTCCCAAAATCTCTTAGCAATAGTCTTATTCGACTAGGAGCGTTCACTCGGCTATTAATTTCGATTAATTTTTACTAGTTTCATAATTAATGACGCAACTGTCTGTTTCAGAAGTGGAAAAATTTTCCCCCGTCTGTAAAACCGTCTGTAACGCTGGCGCGATACTGAATCACATTTGTAACATGAGTCGGCTCTACTTACATCCCCGTTTATCTTCGTTTCGCCACTGTCGAGGTCAATGGGGTGACCCTGCATATCGAGGCATGCTCGTGCGAGAAAAGTTTCCAGGCTTATCGGTCGACGAAACGTGATTTAAACGTGACTTCATTCGAAAACGTGAGATGTACTTTATGCCAGCGCGGGTCACTCCTCATCCGGCGATCCTTTCGCTTTTCCATGTGGCGATAACGGTCTGAATCATTCCTCGTGGAATCCTTCCAATGTTTATGAGGAAATCTGGGATGATCGGACTGTCGGGCACGTTCTCTTTCCACTGAATTCGCCCGTGTCTGCGAATCATGGAATTAATTAATGTTTCATGCATTTCTCTTTGATACATTGAGAAGAAAGCAAGCTCTAAAAAATCACAAAATTATAGGAATGAAATAATAGAAATGCATTTATCCACGAGATATATTTTTCTCAAAAGTAGATTTAGAATAAATAGAAAAGAGAGTTATTGCTTTATCAAGCTACCTTCGAAGGGATTAAAACCATTCGAATTTATTATACAATTTATTTGCGGATTGTTTAATTTCGTCAAGAACAAATAAAAAAATACGATAAATGGTAATACGTTTAAACTATAAAGATAACTGAGTTGATAAAGCGGTGTCAGAATGATAGATAAGAGCAGCAGAAGCCAACATTTTTAAGTCAGAATATTTTGGGAGAAACGACGATAGCGAAAGGGCTGCGTTTATTGCATCATTATTTAATCGTGAATATTTGTCTTCTAAAGGCGAGCGTTCTGGTTTACGTGTTCGATTAGATACAGTATCTCATTAAATGTACATACAACTCAAGCAGACAGTTAACATACACATATCTATAAATATATAACACAAACATACTGTTGACAGTATTAAATAATATATCACTGAGAGGAAAATTTATGATATTTGTGACTATAATTAAATTGTAAATAATTATAGTGGCACCATTTTTATAGTTATTATTGTTATAATGTTAGTAATAATAACAAAAAAGTAGTTACAAATACCATATGATTTAACTATAATTATTATAGTTAAAAAAGGTTCCAACTATAATGATTAATAATAATTAACAATAATAATTATAGTTTAATTATGGTATTTGTAACTATTTTTTTGTTATTATTACTAACATTATAGCAGTAATAACTATAAAAATGGTGCACCTAACCATAATTATTTACAATTTAATTATAGTCGTGAATATCATAAATTTTTCTCTCAGTGATAGAAGATATATAGTTCAAGAGTGCAATGAAGCAATCAAGCGAGAAGTATCAGTTTGAAAAGAGGAAAGGGATAAATGATTGTCAATGATTGTCGATTTCCATGCCATTAATACTTGAAACTGATCTCTGTCGTTTCCAAGGGGGATAAAGATTCCTTGGTAACGCAGAGCTATTTTTATCGAGAAATGACTGTAAATACTGCTCCGTTCATTCGTGACAAATGAGATCTGTTCTCTGCAGCTGTATCACATTATGCTTTTTACACTTAGCATGAAATTGGTGTATAATTGGATATTGGAGGGAGAGGAAAGATGAAAAGTACAAAGTTCAGCTATAAAAAATAAATGAAACCCTCTGTACTCGCAATAATTTGGACCCAAAGTATCAGCCAGCTCGTAATAAATTTGTTGACTCATTCTCCCTCAAGAAGAAAATGGACATAACTTTTAGGCAGGACTTCGTCGTGTATTTTATCTATATATCTCATAATTATATAATCTTCTGAGAGTAGAACAACTAAAACACTCTTAAGAAGTTTTTAATTCTGAGAGCAAAGGGTTCATGAGTACAAAGAGTTAATTTCTAGCGTGAGGCCGATCATCTTCTCGCACCTACAGCACAGGAAATCCGGAGTTATATCTCTGGTGACGCTCGCGATCAAAACTAACGGACCCGCGTTGTGTATCACGTCCACCAGCTCCACCGAGAGGCGTCTTTTCAGAGGTAGGACGATCTATCGATCATGGGTGCTCGTTCGCAGACGATTCCACCTGCGCACCGAGTCCACGGAGCACGAGGTAATGAGCGAGACCCACGGGGTCGCGGAAGGTCGTCGCGAGCACGGAGAAGTCGCGGTCGACTGATACGCGGTTATCGCGCGGCGATCGCGACATCATTGTTTTGCGTTCCCATTCGATCCGGGGCGCGGCTGACGTAGTAGCCTGTTTGTCCTGGACCGCTTATCGCCGACCCGTGCCGCAACTCCCGCGACCGCTCTCGCCTGAATCCACGTGGTCGCGTCATCGGTTTCCCCTTCGAATCGCACTTTCCGCATCGCAGGTGAATCGCAGGTGCTCCGCTTTTCCTCCTCGAGGCCCGAACGCGCGTTGAATTCGTGCCAATTGCGAAAGGCGTAGGAAAAGGACGATACAGAACGGGTCTAGGGAATCTCGTCTCCGAACGGAGTGAACCAGAGTGAACGGAGTTGCGTATATCTGCAATAAGTGGCGCGAGAAAGATCGACCAATCGCGGACCTGAAACAGAAGACGTTTGTGTTGCTGATTCTGTGATGCAAACATAATTTTTCTGCATATACGTTTCACACGGTCGTGCATAGACATCAATGGGTATAGCGATTACGAAAAAATTTCGCTATAGACTTGTATTTGATTACTAAAATCAATATATTTAATCATCTATCGAGTTTTTACAAAATGTCTCTTGCAGATCGATGCTTTTAAAAAGAAAAAATAGTATTTCTCGAAATTGTTTACGGATCTTCAGATAATTGGATGTCGGTAAAACAGCAATTGTGCTGTTTTACCGACATCCAATTATCTAAATTATCCAAAAATTTCGTTAAACTTATTTTGTTAAATTTTATTAAACTTCTACCGAGTTTTCAACAAACATTTTTTGCAGAGCATCTGTGAAAAAAATTTCGCTATTTTTATTTTTAAAATCGATAATTTAATCTTTGAACAAGTTTTTATAAAATATATTGCGGGGTCTACAATGTGAGTCTCAGATGGTCTCAGAGTCGTAAGTCGTAAGAAATTGACCAATCTCAGTCAATTATTCTCCTCAAATTTGATTGTGATTGGTCAATTTCTTACGACTTACGACTCTGAGACCATCTGAGACTCGCATTGTAGACCCAGCATCAGTGTTTCTTGCGGCTCGCTATACTTTTAAAACGATAAAAAATAAAAATATAGTATTTCTTTGTTTACGCATCTTTGGGTAATTAGATGTCGGTAAAACAGCATTTGTGAAAAAATTTCGTTAAACTTTTTTTATTAAATCAAAAACGATATAATAAAAGCCAATGTGAGTCAACGCCGTTGTCGAGGCGAAACAAATCATTTATTTATTAAATGTACAATATGAATATACAATACAAAGTACTTGTATATTTAATAAATAAATGATTTGTTTCGCCTCGACAACGGCGTTGGCTCACATTGGCTTTTATTATATCGTTTTTGATTTTATATCTGAGAGCCTTATTATTATTGATATTTAGTTTTTTTTTGCTTTCTCATAGAGGAAGCTTTGTTTTCGTGAAAAATGCTTTTTTTCAGTTTTCAATGCCAATATGTTTTGAATGTTCTAAAATGTCGAAAAAAGTTTTTTTTGAATACATTTTTTTTCAGTTTTTAAAGCCAATGTGTGTAGAATGTTCCTAAACGTCGATAATTTACATTTTTATCAAATGTCTGTTTG
>NJRP01003236.1:0-14119 GCA_003063835.1 Aphaenogaster floridana
GCCATTTAAATTTGACCAATCAAAGCTAAGTTCACTGAACTTGTTATTGGTTTTCTTTCTTCCAATTGGTCAAATTCCAACCCAATCCCAATCTCAACCCATAATCTGATAAGCCGTAATCAGACTATGGCCGGTATTCATAGTCAGTTCTTATTTTAAGACCGTCTTAAGTAATATCTTAAGATGCTAATACAGCTCTGTGATTGGCTTATGACATCTTAAGACTGTACTTAAAACGATCTTAAATATAAGATCCGACTATGGGTGCTTTCCATTTAGTGACACAAGTCGACACAAGTGTCATTCTGTCTTTGTTACTCTCTTGAGTGTCAAGAAAGATAGAACGACGTTTGTGCCGACTTGTGTCACTAAATGGAAAGCACCCTATGAATACCGGCCTATGGATTGGGATTGGGATTAGATTGGAATTTGACGAATCAAAGTAAAGTTCATTAAATTTGATATTGGTTTTCTTTCTTCTAATTGGTCAAATTTCAATCCAATCCCAATCCCAATCCATAGTCTGATTACGGCTATACGGGCTCAATAGGCCCCCTTGAAGCCCGTATTACACTACAGGTTGCGGCTCGGTTGCGGTCGGGATTTGATCAATAAGGACAAACTTCACTAAGCTTGAGATTGATATTCTTTCTTCTGATTGGTCAAATCCCAACCGCAACCGAGTCGCAATCTGTAGTGTATAGGCCCCCGCACAGACTTTTGCATAACGCATAATGCATAAGGAAATCAGCCAATCAGAATCCTTTATTTTCATCCCAAGATGGCTGATTCATCCCAAGATTGGCTGATTTTCTTATGCATTATGCGTTATGCGTTATGCAAAAGTCTGTGCGGAGGCCTTAATACGGGCGTGAGGGCCAATTTCACCAACCACGGTTAACTTAACCGGTTGGTTATTCCATTGGAATTGACCAATCGCATTTGTCGTTAAGCGAAATTAACAAATGCAATTGGTCAATTCCAATGGATAACCGGCCGGTTAAGTTAATCGTGGTTGGTGAAATTGGCCCTCAAGCGTACAGTTTTTTCTCGATCTGGCAGCACTGTTACCATCCACCGGGTGCCATAAAAGAAATACTACTACTACTGTTACCATCCGTTATTGCCGATTGTTACTAAACGTCGTTTTTGCAAGGTCCTCCAACGTTTTGCAACGTTTTTAAATTTTGTAATCTATTGCAATCTGTAAATATATTCTCTCTGCAATTAGATTAAATAGACAATACAAACGTAGTCATGACAGAAGAGTGGCGATTGGATCATCGCGCGAGAAAGAGGATCAAGGAAGTGAAAAAGAAGGCTCGACCAGGTAAAGAAAATGGAACTTGTGATTTATAACCTATGTTACAAAGTGGCAAGTCGTACATACATCGATATTGCCTCTCTTCGTTTTCCATCTAATGTATCCGTTGTACGCAGCATTAAATGCCCAAGCTTGGCGTATAATGGAAAAATCGTGTTCCTCGGCTCCGCATCGATTATTTCCAAGAAGAGCGAGAATGAGTTATCGATTACTATTCCTTCGAGACCTTGAATGACGATGATGTAATTTGATTTCCCGATACATAATCTTAATCCACTTATCTTTAATTCCATGTATGCATCTTAACTATGATTTATGTCAACTGTGAAATTATTTATCCACAATTCTAATATCAATATCATTGTAATTTTATGCAGTTGTATACAAAATGATTAATTTAAATGACAATCGCGAACTAAAGACTCCAATGCCGAAAACTCTTTATATGAATTTCTAACATGTGTGTGTGTGTGTGTGTGTGAACGCTTTTCATAACAAGTATGTATTTTTAGAGCTTGTGGATAAAGCAGCGTGGATCCAGCATGGCTACAGTAAGAATTTTCAAAAGTTTTGGCAATTTCAAGACAATGCTGAACGAATCGATGAATCCAATGTCACTACGGAAGAATTTGTAGAAAAGTATGAAAAACCTTACAAGCCTGTGATAATACGAGGTGTTCAAAATAGCTGGAGAGCACAACACAAATGGACTATAGAGGTTGGTCTTTGTATCATGATTTTATAATATGTACAATTGGATGGATTAATGATATCCATTGCATTTTTGCTTGCAAAGATACTTTATAATGTATGACTCACTAGTTTGTTTTGTTCTTTGCAAGTAGTTAAATCACGCGATTGATTATTTAAAAAAAAATTTATTTCTTAAATGTTAAAGAATTTGAATCTAAGCAAACTCTCTAAATTTTATTTATGTACCCGAATGAGAGAAAATGATCCATGTCCTTAATTTCCAAGTTGTAGAAATAAGTTCTAATAACTACCGATTGTCTGATTCGATTCCAGAGGTTAGCAAAGAAATATCGGAATCAAAAGTTTAAATGTGGAGAAGACAATGAAGGATATAGTGTAAAAATGAAGATGAAATACTATGTTCGATATATGTTTAATAATGAAGATGATTCTCCTTTATACATTTTTGATAGTTCGTTTGGTGAACATCCAAGACGAAAAAAATTGTTAGAAGATTATGTAATTCCTAAATACTTTCGGGATGATCTTTTTCATCATGCCGGAGAACATCGAAGACCACCATATCGTTGGTTTGTTATGGGGCCTGCAAGATCTGGTAAATCTATCTGATTAATATGCTCACATACCTGAATTTTTAATATAATTAAAAGGGGAATAATTGTTAAAAAAAAAAATATATATATACATATATAAAATTAAAAATTTATATATGTATATAATTAAAAATTATTTTATATAAGATTTTGTTTTCAAAAAAGATTTTAAATATTAAAAAGTTTCTAACATGGTTGTACTTTTTTAAAAACTGGAATAACTTCTAAGGACTTTGTGCACATGTGTTATATACATGTGTTATACACATCAACGAATGTCTTGTGCGTGTCAGTAGTTAATGATGTACAGAAAGATACATTCTACTGAAAAAAAATTTTAACAGGTACAGGGATACATATAGATCCATTGGGTACCAGTGCATGGAATGCATTAATCTCTGGCCATAAACGCTGGTGTTTGTTTCCTACGCATACTCCTCGTGAACTTCTGAAGGTAACTGCAGCCGAAGGTGGTAAGCAGAGGGACGAAGCTATTACATGGTTTTCCATTGTCTATCCACGCACAAAGCTACCTACTTGGCCAAAAGATTGTCGCCCAATAGAGATTCTGCAGACTCCCGGTGAGACTGTTTTTATTCCTGGCGGATGGTGGCACATCGTATTAAATCTTGACGAAACTATAGCGGTCACGCAGAATTTTTGTTCGCGTACCAATTTCCCGGTAGTTTGGCATAAAACGGTAAGGACTCGATGCAAAATGTAATAATTATGTTACAATTATGAAATATTATCAACACAAGATCATTCGCAAGAGTACTTAGATGTATGCGCACTATGAACATGTAATAATATGTAATAATAAATTCATCATAAACAGGTACGAGGAAGACCAAAATTATCGCGAAAATGGTTAAAAGTACTCAACGAAAAAGAACCCGAACTGGCAACTTTAGCAGAAACTATAGATGTAAAAGAAGATACCGGTGTTGCCAGTGATTCATCGAGTGGTTCTTCGAGTAGTTCTTCGAGTAGTACCAGTAGTAGTCAATCTGAGGATAGTGAGGATGACAGCGGTCAAGAATCACTTACCGCGCACAAAAAGAAAAAGAGGTAAAACAATATCAAAATTCATATTGAAATGCTGTAATTATTATGCACTATTCCTTTTTCCCCTTTTTTACACAATCGATTTATTTTCCGTGACAATTCTGAATGTAATTAAGGCATAATACTGTTTTTAAATTTTCAGAAGAAAATTGACTAATAACCAACCCTGACAATATCCAGTATTTGGAACCTACAGAGACCTCAGACTGTACAGTATTAACCAACAATTATTGTTTGTACTAAGAATAAATATTATAATTATTATAATTACGATTATATCTTTATGTTCATAACAAAATAAATATCAGATAACATATAGCTTTTCTTTCTATTGGTTAATATTTTATCCAAGCCCTGCATTTAGGCATCTTATGATAATGCACGTAATTCCTATTCCAGACAGGCTTTGTTAATTATGATTCGTCATTTTGTTAATTAAACAACAAATATTCATATATTGTCCTGCAGGTTTTTTTATCTAATATTTATTAAAATTACGATAGAGTCAAAAAATATAAAAACGTTTAGGAAGAGTGTTCTCAACAATATTAAAAAAAGTCTATGCAATAGCAATGTATAAAAAAAAGTACAAACTACTAATGAATGGATCGATCAAGTGCATTATCATTTAAATTAAACTAAAACTATAATTGCAAAGTAAATACAATACGTAGTATACGACACATATATGTTAGCTTTTGAGTGAGTTGCTCCTGTGGAAGGTCCTTGTGTCTCGTTTATAGTAGTTCCACAATTTCACAGTTCCATCGCTTCGTATCGACACGATCACCATGCAAAGCACCAAAGTGGAGTAAACAACATAGAAGCAAATAATAACAAATTAAACATTCATACACACTAGGCTAATAGACTTACATTGTCATAAAACCGACTATTGAATCATTTATCTTTTTGATTTATTGACTAGCAAGAGAATTGATTACACATATTTCATATTGTCTATAGCAAAAGGATGTTAATCGGACGTATGTATGATCTCGTGCATTTAAAATTCATCTTTTCAAGCATAATGTTCAATTTTGAAAATGGCTATGTGAATATTGCAGTGACAATTAAATTATGTTGACATGAATTGCAGAAATAACGCAAACGTAAATATAAATACCAAGTTTACGAAATGTAATCGCATATCTTTATATTCGACTTTAAGTATTAGTACTGCATGATGTATAGTGCTACGTAAAATGTACGGTAACATTCGATAAATGTTATACAAGTGTGACAAATAATGCAGCCTTACCGCCACATTATATGTAAAATATTAAAAATGTTCAACTATAGGTAAGCATGCGCATTATCACAAAAATATAAGATAAATGCACAAACAAAAAGCAAATAAAGTTAAAGGGAAACTGTGGAGATAGACATAGATAATGAGGAATCGGGTATACGCCACAGCTTCACCTCCCCAGAGCTGAAATCAACATCCGAGACGTTATTTTACTCGGAATATCGTATCGCGGACTGCTGAACCAAAGTATGCATATCTGATACACACATATACTAATCTAATAGTCAGTTCGAGGACGGCTATTGCATTATCGAATACTGTTTTCGACACAGCTGGATATATATATATACAAATATTAAAACATTTTTAAGGAGTCTCTTACTTGCTCGCTGTAAATATATGCTGCTGATTGGTCGCGATAGCGTTGATAGCAGAAGCGTGCGCTCGCACTTCTCCAATAGGCGTACATTCCCCTAAATGATCTTTAGGAACTGACCATGCCTTGAGTATACCACCGCGACATCCCGAAATCATTATGGAACCGCTATTTATTGTACACAATCCTAAAATCCAATCTTTGTGGGCGTTGTTTAGGGACTGAACTAATTCCATTTTGCTTAGATCCCACCGTTTAATGCACATATCTCTAGAGCCTGAAGATTAATAATAAATAATTCACACGATTATGCAGTAATACACAGACAAAAACGATGTGACGCACCGGAAAATAGTGTTGAGCCGATTGTGGCTAAACATTGAACTCCGTCATAATGTGGTGGCGCTAAACTAACGGACGGTCCGGATATATTAGGCTCGGCGAGAGATATCAGATGATCTTTACTACCCGCTATTACTCTACCGTCCTCAGCAACGGCCAAGCACATAACTGCCGCTGTGTGTGGTGTGCTTAATCTAGCGGTGTACGTCAATTTACGAAGATCCCATATCCTAACTTTATCGCTAGCTGCAGTATATAGTTCCTGCTCGTCCAAGCTGAGCGCTAAATCGTTGATTGTTGTTTCGCCCATGGGAACTTGAAGCATTCTAGATGGAGTCGATAATGCAATAGGGCCAGTTTGTGCTTGACCCGAAGAAAACAACGTTTTTATACAGCTATTGCCAGTTCTTAAATCCCAAACTTTAACGTATGCCGCGGATACGCTAAATAAAAGCTGATGAACAGTGGAATACTTTACGGCAACGACGTTATTAGGATGTCCACTTAGAGTCAAACTTTCAATTCCCGTTTCTAAATCCCATACTTTCACGGTGCGATCTGAAAATTCGCAAAGTAACTTGTTTGTTATTGCGACTATGTACATACATACTTGACCAAATACTTGTCGATATCATTCGACATCTCAATTCATCAAATACCTTTCGAGCCGCTGAAAAGTAAATCCGACGTCACGCATATAGTAAGAACAGCTTTGCTATGTCCTTCCGCAACATGAGAACATTGCAAAATGGCCCGTGGCTGCGCCTGATAGAAGAATCATATCTAACTACTTGGCTCCGGAAGAGAGGCAAAAAGTTTGTTACCTGTTTCCGCTTACCTTGCCCTGATACTGCGAGATAATTCCTTTCATTGGTTGCGGCTCAGACGCGATTAGCTGTCTGCTCGCGGTTAGTCTCGAGAATACGTTTTCTTCGCGGCTATTAAATCGTCTGTACGTAGTCGGTGATCCAGGAGGTGAAGATATATCCGTATGGGCTACCTGCTCCCTAATAGGTGTGTTATGTTAGCGTGTTAGTTAGCCGGCATTTGGCTAATAATCGTGCCGACTTCAAAATTATATTAGACATGCATACGCAGGAAAGGTAACGAAACATTATATTAAGTTTCCAGTTTATATGTATAGGAGTAGTGCACAATTAAGCACAATTATTATAATTTCAGCCATTATCAAATGCAAATTTCGTACTTAGAAATATGTAAGTAAGGAACAGCCAAAAGGACATCTTTCGACAGCTATCGTCTTTCGCGTCTTATTAAAAATTTTGTCATTTATTCTTTATCCTATATTACAAAAAATATAATTCTTACGTCTATACATATTGAAGATACATGTTCCATATAAATTAATGTCTTTTCTTATTTGCAATTGTTAATAATACGTTAATGTAAATTAAGAATTAAACAGATAGAAGCGATATATCGTGTCAGATCTATCGTTATATGTATATATATATATTACTGTAAAATCGATCAATATACATGTGTTACTTATATTTGTAGATATATAAATCTAGGTTTATCATTAAAAATATACCATTTGCAAACACAAGATACGGTTATTAAAACGCATATCATATGTGTGTACATATATATAAATGTACGTATGTATGTGTATATCTATTGCCACATATATAAGTTTATATTTTATTTTACATAACTCTTGGAAATGTTTATCGAATATCTTATCTGATAAGCTCAGAAACATTTTATACACATGAAGAATAATATAACAGATACTTCTTGTAACGTAATGCAATTATATGCGTATGTTGTAACAATTCGTATATTGAAATTGTTTCTTTCATCTTGAAATCTGCGATGATTTAACATCATTTCATGCTTGCGCTTACTTTGATATACCGCGTGCGCGTGTTCTAATGATTAATTATTATATTCTTAGGCACGAAATACTTGCACTTGATTCCTGTCTCAAACGAAATCAATAAAATAAAATTTATCTCGAGAAAATAAAAGTCTTCAATAGTGCATGGAATAGAACGTCAAGAAAAATGTATACAAGGAATACAAGAACAAGAATGTGCTGCAGGATAATCACTCACATAGAGCCTCCGCCTGGATGAATTGGCCGTCGCAGAGCTCTGGGCGATGTGTTGTCACGACGACTCAAAGTTGGCGATCCACCAGTTACAGTGGCACCGTACTGATTTCTCGTTAACACCAGTCCTCTGATATACATAGAAATAAAAACAAACGTATATTGCAGAACTGTACATTCACATACTACTACAGAAATTACTACCAGGTAAGTTTTCATGGTATGTATCACTTTTCCAAACTAATAGAAACATCAGTCTAAATGGCGTGTGCTTACTTTAAACTACCTGGTGCACTGGGGACTCTAGTGAGAGGATGATTATGATTTTGATTCTGATCGTCCGCTTTCACATTTTCTGGACTAGCGTGTATACCATAGAGAAGTTCCTGTGGTTGCGTTGTTCTTCTTCTAACTTTACTATTGCGCTGTCTTTCTTCGCCGAGTATAATTTGGCCATAACTTTCACTATTAGGCGATATAAATAAAAATAAAATACATACGATATTAATGCAGAGAATAAATATCGCGGGCAGTCCGTACATAGAAAGAAAAAGATAATCCAATTTAACCATAGAAAAATATCGTTGAAATCAAAGTGTTAAATTACAAAAAATATAAAGAAAAACTCTCGATAGATGCCATCAAAAAAGACTTGAAGTAAAATACTTGGAAAATTATAAATCGAAAGAACAATATTGTTGCTTGACTTACTTGTCAGGAGAGGAGCTCCTTGAACTGGCTGGGCTATAAGCTGACACGTTATTCTGATTGTTTGTAAGAGATAAAAGATCTCTGTCGCGTAAAACGTGCTCCAGTAATTGATGTTGTACGTCGCTTTCTTGCGCAACTTGATTGAGCCGTGATTCCATATCTCGTACCTCGAGCTGTTTCTGCGCGGCTATGCAGCTTTGCTCCACGGTAAATGCAAGCATTCGTTGAAGTAAGTACTGTGCTTCGTCTACTGTTCGAATTGTAGAGATGAGCGTTTCGACACCGGGTTCACCCTCCGCTTCACCGTCGCCCATTTCAACCATGTCCCGCTGACATTCCGCGATACTATCCTGTACAATTTTACATGTTATAATTATAACTAAAATAATACAATGACCGTTAAATTGGCATTAAACTGTTAGTATTACCTGCAAGTAACTGATTTTACTTTCCACATTATCGATTTCTTCGTCAATATCGGCGGTGTCACCTCTCGCGCTTGTAATTTGACTCCTGTGTTTCTGAAGCCTCTCCAAATCTCTTCCTAATTCTTCCCTTTCTTGAAGTAGTCTTTCCATTTCTCTCTCCGTTTCTGCGGCAGCTTGTTTTGCTAATGCTTGTTTAGCGATTGTTCTCTCGAATGTCTGCCACCTTTGTTTCAATGCTTTAGGATTAAGTGATTTGACTGGTGCACGGCCGGCAGCTTTTTGACTCAACCCTTTATCCCTCTTTCGTAATGCCGTTACTTCCTCTTGTTTACGTCGGAGAACAACTTCCTTCATTCTCTTGTCAGCTTCCAGCGTTCTGATCACGTTTGCATGCCTACGACTTTCCTTACGTAACTGTGCTATTTCTCTATTGCGTCTCAGTTCGTTTTCTTTATGTCGTTGGGCTTCTTCTCGCATTTTATTTAAAAGTTTTACTTTCGCTCTCTTCATTTCCGAAAGCTCATTTCTCAGTCCTCTCAACCTATTTTCATTCTGAGACTGATTCTTCAATAATCTTGCGTGTTCTTTTTTAGCAGATTGTAGAAGTCGCATCTCTTTTTGCATATTAGCCAGCTTCTTCTCGTACTCGTCGCGTAATTTTTTCACTTTCTCGGTAGGCGGTGTAGGTTGTTGCTGTAAAGACAGCAACACTTTGTCCCTTTCTTCTTGAGTGTCTTTAATACGAGCTTGCAATTGAGACAATTTATCCTCATAATGCTGTTTCATAGTTTGCAAACGTCTCTGAGAGAACTCAAGCTCTTGTATCAAACGCTGTTTAACATCGATATCGGACGTTAGCGCTTCCAATTCACGACCCATAGCTGCTTCTTCTTCATCTTCTTCTGTAAAAATGACATATAGTATAATAGAAGCGTGATCTTACGTGAGCCATTAGATATTCCTGCTCCCGAGTGTTTCATTGTAGCCATAAAAGATACTGTATGTACATGTATGCAAATGATACGATATATGTTTAAACGTGCCTTTACGATCGGAATCATCGTCGGAATCATCCTCGCTTACAGAATCCTGTGCATTCTCCGTATCATCAATCTCACCCTCGTCCGTTGATTTGGTAGTGTTACCACCGTGACTGTATTGTTCTTTTAAGGCTCTTAACGTTTCTATTTCTTTCTCGACATCTCTCTTAGCGTCGATCAACACGGATGCAGAATCGGAATGAAACGAACTGTCCCCATATGGATTCGCCGCGTTAACCTAATGAATATTTCATCAATATCGGTCGATTAAGATCTATTACATCTTTTAACATTACAATTCAACATACCTGCATTTGCCTTTTTTTTAATTGCTGGTACATAGCTTCCGCTTCCAATAGACGTGCTCTTAATTCTTCTATTTCTTGAACGTAGCCCTGTATCAAACTAGTCACTTGGTCATCACCTTTGCTCGATGCCGCTACCCACTGACCCGCTGCTTTTTCCGCCAACAAGAGAGAATTCTTGGCGGTTAATGCTTCAACCGTTTCCGAAAGTGCTTTCACTCTGGTACGAAGACTTTGTAATTCGCTACTCAACATTTGATTTTCATGCCAGGCGTCGTTAACTCCGTCTTCACCGACGATTCTCTTGCCTGAGGAAAAAAAGGTCAGACGTAACGTTACGCGTAACATAAAAATAATATTACGATAAGATTCGAACATACCTTGCCTATATTCCATCAATTCCAATTGAAGCTGTTGAATTTCTCTTCGTAACGAAGCGATCGTTCTCGAGCTCTTATCCTGGTTAATAGTAACTTTATTCTTAATATTTCTTGCTCGATTTGCATATTTTAATGTACTTAAAGTTTCCATAAAATCTCTGTCGCTTGGTGACACGCACGCTATCATAACGGTTTGACTATTCCCTGCATAATATATAAATGTTGTAAGAATGTGTTGTAAAATAATCTTAATGCCTTATACTTGGAGGCACTTGATAAATGTATATTGTAACTACATATATATAAACTATATGTATAATAAACGTTACCTCCGAGAGAATCCTGAAGTAATCTGGTTAGTTTTGAGTCTCTGTACGGTATGTGTAAGGCTTTCTTTGTTTTATCACCGAGAGCGGAAATGACATTACCCAAGGCCAACTATAAAAAAAGGTAAAAATATAAGATAGGTATGAGAGAGAGAGAGAGAGAGACGGAGGGAGGGAGAGGGAGAGAGAGAGAGAGATGAGATACGGAGGGATACTCTTTTTCTATCGCTTTCCTCGAAATCCCGATCTACTCTTACCAATCCACAATTTATAGAAATGCCTTCCTTCGCTCTGTCGCCGGTAGCGCCCGTCCTCTTTAATCTCTCGGAACCGGCCAAATCGACAAAGTGAAATTTCGCGGTTAACGTTTCAAATTCATTTGCTAACTCGACACCGCTTGTGTCGACGTCCGCATCAGGATCCTCGACTTTGATGCATCTTTGCTGTTTGATATATAATGTAAATATCGCGTGCGATCTGGAGGACTGCGTATTCATTTGCGTCGATCCTGTCGTGCGCGATAACGCACCCAATCGAAGATACTCCAATGCTTGTTCGGGGTTGGTTACAACGCGTGGTTCTACACCAGCTAGATGTATGTTACCCATTGTATCCTCGTGGATACGCGCACCACCCCTCGGCCCTCCTGGCTCCAACAAATCTTTCAAATCTTCGTTATATAATTCTAAGAATTGTGCCGTAACCTGGTAACAAGAGATGGTCATTAAGACGTCATTAGGACGAGTGAAAGATTGCAAAGACGCGCGAGTTTACTTGCGAGACAAGTTGATTCGACGGACCTTAAACTCCGGGAGCATTTGCGCGCGGTCCCTCGCACGTCCCTGTTTATCCGCTATTCCATCGAAAAGATGTTTAATAGCTCGGGGTATGATCCCGACGATAGTTTGGTCGACCTCTACGTCGAAACCGGTACCCATAGTGTAAGTTTTGCCCGAGCCGGTTTGCCCGTAGGCAAGGACCGTCGCGTTGTAGCCGTTCAACGCGCCTTCCACCAGACGGCTCACGCATGTTTCGTAAATCGCGCTTTGATTCGACTGGGTATCGAACACGTAATCGTACGTAAAGGCCTTGTCGGGTCCGAGAAACACTTGCGGCTCCCCTTGAGGTACCTGAGTACAAATCCTGCACATATCGATCACTTCGCGAGCTACTTGAGGCCTTATTCTGCAACAGACAACCAATATACTCTTGCTATGAAAAATCTTTCCTTTCTTTCCCTTTACATTTATTTATTTATTTTAGTTTGGCTTTTTTCTACGTTTGCTAACGAACAAGTGCAAATTTGAATGAACGATAATTACGATATACTTGTATCGTAAGTTGCGACAAGAAGGTCGCTTGTAGAGCTCGTATCTCGTATCTCGAACTCGGAAGTTGAAGGTGCGCGCGTTTCTCTTAGGCGAGTGGTAGCCGGTAATTAAGCCTACGCGCTTGTGTCATAAAAGGAGATACTCGAGGATCGGTCAGACGTTACGTAGAATCCGCTCGAGTCAAGTTTCTCCTTACCTCTCGGTAAGGATCTCTCACTCTTATTTACAAGTCGTATAATCTCGCGCGCGTTCCACGTACATACCATGTTCTTCATAATGAACGTAATGAGAAAACTCAAATTCGACATGGTCACGTTATTATCATGATAGCGTCAACGACTCGACTCGGTATTTCAACTTGTTTTGGCGTAAGGTGGGGCGCGGGCGGAGGGAGGCATGGCACTTGGCAGTTGGCACGCGCGAGACGCGAGCGTGACGAGAATGATATAAGTATGTATGTAGAGGGTAGCGTATCGTTAATCGTAATCGCAACTCTTTATGCCTCGAATTATCTTGTAGTGATTTAAGGGAAATGCGCGCGTTCGAATACGTGTAGGCGCGGGAATCGGGATCGCCTCCAATGATGTATGTCCACTCTCGACTGACAGTGACAGCGACAGTGACACCGGCGCGTCAGTCGGAGAAGCCTGACAGTGACGTGATAGATTCAAAAGCGATTATATACGATTATTTAATACTTACCGCACGGCAACGCGTACGCTCGAATCGTCCGCCATCTCGCTACTCGCTACGTGCGGCTATTAATCGACTATGCGCGGGGATCAAGAAGACGGCTTTAGCTATATTAGGCTAAAATTAGGCCAAAATGGACCAAAGGCGAAAACGGCCAACGGCTGCAGGCAGTTACGACCCTCCTCCACTGTGCGACAATGTCAAGAACGCCGTTCTTGTGCTCGCGCACGCGTTATCAGGCACAATAATCGTGAAAACTTGACATCTCTCATGGGCGATACACGAGAGACTGTGCGGACTGTGCATCTCTCGTGACGTCCGTGACGAAGTGATCAGCAGAAGCGATTCACTGTACGCGACGGCCGTTTGGTTTGGTGACTAAACTAGTCGCCAAACAATCGCGACAATAGCGTGGGAGTTTGAGCTGCCTTTCGATTGTCTGTCAGTGGCCTGTCTCATCGTTGTTGTTTCGACGTGCAACACCCGTACGTACATATGTACGTGTAGTAAAATTCATTGTGAAAGGCCATGTCGTTACTCGTTATACTCGTTGGTCGTATGCACTGCACTCTGGAGTAGTATGCTGCCGGTGAAGCAATCGTTCGTTAGGAACGATATAGCATATGGTCTGTTCTTTTTCGCTGCACTTCTGAACTAGTGCAATAAGTTAGAATGAGACAAATATATTTTCTTTCATTCTAACTTATTGCACTAGTTCAGAAGTGCAGCGAAAAAGAACAGACCAATTGTTACAGGCACGAATGCAACTGGTAACATATAGAGTTAGAGATATCGAGGTATGTGAGATATCAACATAGGGAGATAGTGAGAAAATTCTGCACACAGCTGCCATCTATCTGGTATCGTTGGAACATGTTTCAACGACGGTGATTCGATCGGTACACCGATATCGACAGTATATTTATTGGTTACCGATAAGATAATTTTTCGGAATCCTAATGCTGGGTCTACAATGCGAGTCTCAGATGGTCTCAAGCCGTAATCAGACTAGAGATTGAGATTGAGATTGAGATTGGATTGGAATTTAACCAATCCGGAGAAAGAAAACCAATCTCATGTTTAGTAAGCTTTGCTTTGATTGGTCAAATTCCAATCCAATCTCAATCTCAATCTCTAGTCTGATTACGGCTTCAGGGTG
>NJRP01003246.1:0-13997 GCA_003063835.1 Aphaenogaster floridana
CACGCGGCGTCTTTGGACTTAGTGTTCCACACAGGACGTTTATATCGTTAGAGAAACAAACCATTCAGCAGGTTGACGAACGAAATACGGTTTTTAAACGTTTATATAACGTTTGTGTGTTGGTGGGGCGTAAACAATGAGCTGTCTCTTCTCGCCGAATCGCGAAGATGCATGTTGATTCGTGGATCTTTATAAATTAATTTCTCATTAATTATTACGAAAATTACAAAATAATAGAGAATATTTAAATAACCTATTTTACCTGTACACAAGTGCTATGTAAATAATTATCAGACATCTTGTAATCTTTTTACCAATGCAGGTGCGAAATCGATCAGTAGACACAGAGTATATATCTCTGCTACATCATATTCATAGAGATAACATAGAAGGTCATAACTTTAGAGGATACATGATAACTGAATCTAAAATATCTCATAATATAATTAGTAAAGTGGAACGTTATTCATATATGAAAAGACCGATTTGTTTTATATTTTCTGGACTAGGATCTCAATGGTTTGGAATGAGTAAGTAAATATTATTATTATAAATTACTTTAAATGTCCCAGAGAACATTAAGATATCTTATATGATTTCTAAAAAATGTTTTAAAATTCCTGAGACGTCTTAAGAAATTATCAAAAAGATGACTTTATGATATTTTTAAACCGTTTTATCACGATTTATGACATTTTCAAGATATTTTTTAAAGTTGGCTTTAATATGTCTAATTAAAATTACTTTTAAACATTTCATAATCAAGTAAGAATTACTTATGAAGAAACGCCCTAACAAGAAGGTAAACACGAAAGAGAAGTGTTGAGCAGGTGTTGTTTGATTCTTTATTTTTTAGGAAGAAATAGACAATGTGTTCCATCTATTTACATTATGTTTATGAATAGAACAGAATTAATATATAGAATTTTTAATTTTCAAGCTTTATGATTGTTAAATTTATTAAGCTTAATTAGTAACACAAAGCTACATATAATAATATCATGTAGAAGCCACATCATTTCCTAATAAAAAAAATTAATATCAAGTTTTATTTTATATAAAAAATACATCCAATAAAATTTTACAAAATATATAAATAGATAGACATATTTATTGTTCCCCTTAGGGTTACAAAACCTTTACAAAAACCTTTACAAACCATACAATCAGACTTACAACTTACATCTAGCTTAAATCTAACTTAATTCTACCTTAGCCTAATTTACATTTCTCGTTCGCTGTACATACACACACACGCCCGGGACCTCCGTTTCCGTCGCAAATTCGCAATGTCCATTATCCTGCATCTCTTTACTTCCAATTCATTTTTCCCCAGACCTCTCACCCTCGCCCTCTTTCTCTCTCTCTTTCTCCCCCTCTCTCTCTCTTTCCCCCTCACTCCTTCCTCACTTCTCTCTCCCTCGTCTCTCGTCTCCCTAAAGTCTCCCAATTTCCAATTTCCCCCATCTCCCGCATTTCTCCCATACGTGCTCCCATGTTTCCGTCACCATCCCACACATCCTACATGTCCGATCTTCTTCACTTCCCCAATACATTCCCTCCCTCACCCCTCCTCCCAACCTATATCTTGCTATCCTCATCAATCTATTTTCCGTCCATCCACTCTTTAAATATCCTGGTATCCCTCCTCCTTTTACTCTCTCGTACTATTTATTATACCTTAACCCCCTAATCCTCTCCCATTTCTCTTCCTTATGATCCCATCTGTCCCTCTCCTCCAGTCTACAGTATTCCATCACTCCTTCCTCTCTTTTCCTCTCCATCTCTTCTAGCCCCATCCCCCTTCTTTCAAAGAAATCCCACCTTTCCTTCTTCCATTCCGATAGCCCCTCCACCTTTTTTGCTCTCTCCTTTATCTCCTCCCAGTATTTCACCGCCAGCTCACTCCCTTTCCCTTCTGCCAACCTCTCTTCAAATCCCCACGCCCTTCTCCCCGCTCTTGTTTTCAGTCTATCCCTTTGCAACTCCTCCCTAACCAAATATCCTGATGTCCTCCACCAAACCCCTAATAACCTCATATATCTGTCCTGTACTTTTACCACCTGCTTTCTCTCCTTCCATCCCCATATCTCTACCCCATATGCCATTACCGTCTACACCAATGCGTCAAAAAGCCACACTCTTTTCCCCCAATCCCTTCCAAATCTCCTGTTCCCTATACCCCATACTTGCCCCATCACCATCATCCTCCTTTTTACCCTATCTCTCACTTGCTCTTCCTGTCTATTATTCATCTGAAAAACATACCCCAAATATTTAAACTGCTTAACCTCCTCCACCACCCTCCCTTCCCATCTGCAGCTCACTTTTTTCTCCTCCCCCTTCTGTCCCAAACCTCATTACCTTCGACTTTTCTATATTAACTATAAGTCCCTTCTCCTTTACATATCTTCCCAATCTCGCCATCATTGCCCTCCCTTCTTCCTCCTCCGCCAGTAACACTATATCGTCTGCGTATGCTAGAGAATAAACCTTTTCCTCCTTCAACTTCACCCTCCCCACCATCTTTTCTTTATATTGTTGCGCTCGCGGCAGCGAAGCTCTCACCGCTCTCTCACTACACCCGCCGCGCTCGTACTGCACTCGCGGACTCCCGCGAATAAAGGAGAACTCGTCGGTTTTAGAAAGAGGGCTTTATTGTAACGGAACGGAAATACAGAGCGACCCGCGACACGTCAAGTCGGCACGAAGCCCAGCTCGGAAATCTGCCTAGCGATGTTTGTCAACAACCGTTGCTAGGCTGCGCGTCTTCCTCCGGCTCGCGTCCCGGTCCATGCACTGGGCGTCTCGACACGGGCGTAACAATGTATTCCTCCAAATCCGTCGTTAACAAATTAAACACCCCCGGACTCAGCGAACATCCTTGTCTCACTCCCCTGCCCATCCAAAACACCTCACTCATTTCTTTCCCGATTCTTACTCTATTCCTCGTTTTCCTCAACATATCCATACATCTCACCATCAAACCTTCCCTTACCCCTCTTTCTCTTAATGCCCTCTCAAGAGTCTCCCTGTCCACAGAATCAAAGGCCGGTTTTAAATCCACGAAGAACGCCACCATCTTCCTTTTCTGCCTGCTCAGTTGCCTATTTATCAAATAGTTCAACACATACACGTTATCTATCGTTCCCATTTCTTTTCTAAACCCTGTTTGATTTTGTGGTACCATTCCCTGCTCCTCCACCTCTCTTTCCAGTCTCTCCCCTAGTATCATCGCATATACCTTATAGAGTGACGCTGTCAACGTGACCCCCCTATAATCCCCTACTTTATCCCCTTTGCCCTTCTTCCTTATCGGTACAATTATTCCCTCATTTCATTCCTCAATCCATTCTTCTCCTTTCCATATCCTATTACATAACCCCCATATGCATCCCTCCAATCTCTCCCTTCCATACTTCCATACCTCCTCTGGTATCCCATCCCCTTCCACCGCTTTACCCTCTCTCAGCCTTCTTATTGCTCCCCTCACCTCATCTTTCGTAATTTCCCGTTCTCCATGCTCCTCTCTTCTATCTCTCATCCCTCTCATTACTTTTCCTTCTACCCCTCTTAATAATTCCTTAAAATATCCCACCCATTCCTCCTCCTTTATGTTTTCATCTATCCCTTCTCTCCTCTTCCTCTTTCTATTCACTACCTCCTACACTTGTCCTTCTGTCTTCGCCTTCCTTGCTACCTCTATCCATATTTCACTTTCCTCCCTCTTCTTCTTCTCATACATCCTATTAAATTCCCTCTTCAATTCCCTCTTCTTTCCCCCTCACCTCTCCCCTCTTTCCATTTTCTCAACTTTTTCCTCACCTCCCACTTGCTCTCCTTACATTCCTCATCCCACCACCATCTTTTCCTCCCCTCCTTATCCGGACCTTGTCCCTCTTGCAATATCCCGTGAATTTCTTCCCTCATCTGCTCCCATGACATCTCCTCCATCCCCTATCTTTCCACACCTCCATTTTCTCATTAAACTCCTACTTTTCCTCCTCCATCCATCTCCACTTCTTCCTTCTTCTATCACCTCTCCTTCGTGGGTCCCCTTCCCTATCTTTTACCCATATCACCACCGAATCCACCCTCTCCTCCACCTTCATTCTCATCACTCTTTTCCATATCTCCTCATCTCCTATCACATAATCCAGCACAGATTCCCGTTCACCCATATATGTCCACATCCCTTTCTCGTCCCCCTTTTCACAACCATTATATATAAACCAACCCGCCTCTTTCAGTCTGTCTATATCTTCCCTCTTTGTTCACTTTTTTATCCTTCGACCTCCTTTCTTCCTCCCCCTCTCCCCTCTCACCCCTTACTTCCCACCATCCTCCTAACTCCCCTGTCCTTGCGTTGAAGTCCCCTCCAATCATCGTTCTCACTCCTTTTCCTTTCTCCTCCACCCATCCTTTAACCCTCTTCCACTTCTCCTCTATATCCCCATTTACATAGACTCCCGCAATTCTCCATTTTTCCCTCATAATCTTAACCACCTTCATCAATATCCCCGCCATTTCCTCCCCCTTTCTTCTATCACCTCTATCCTCTTCCTCACCTCCATCATTCTCCCCATCGCCCTTCCTTTCTTATTCTTTCTCCCATCTAAACTCCCTTGGCAGCCAACCTTTCATTCTTTGCCACCCCCTTTTTCTCCATCCATGTCTCTGACATTATCACAATGTCTCATTCTACCTTTACCACTTCCTCTTCTCCGCTCTCTATCCGTTCCACTCGCCCTCTTCCTCTACCCCCATATTTCCCCCGCCGCCCCTCTCCCACTCCCACTCCATCTTCCCCTCTCTCTCTATTCATCTTCCCCTCCTCCTCTACTCCCCTCTACGCCCGCCTTTTGTCTTCCCCCCGACTTATTTCCCCCTATTTTCCTTTTTCCTCCCTAACCTATCCCTCAGAACCTCCTCCTCTTCATCCCAGAACCACCACTCCCCCTTAATCATTGCCTTATTATTTCCAATTCACACCCTCGCTCCCGCTCTCTCCTTTACCCTCACTGCTTCTCTAAACTTCCATCTCGACTACCTCTCCCTCCATGTCAAATCATCTGCAATTCAGACCTTTTCCCCCCTTAGTCCCTTCTTCCTCATCATCACCTCTTCTTTCTCCTTCTCCGTTTTCAATTTAACCACTGCTAATCCTCCCCTAACTCTTCCCTCCCCGTCTTCACCATCCTTACCTCTTCTATCCCCACCTTCGCTCCAATTTTCCCAAAAATTTCTCCTATTATGCCCCTTTCATCCTTCCCCTCCACCTTAAATCCTTTCACTACCACATTCTTTTTCCTTTCCAATCTCTCCCTTCCCTCCCATGCCGTCTCTATTTTCTTCATCCTCTCCTCCACTTCCTGCCCTCTCTCTTACTTCTCTCTTGCTTCTCTCCCTTACTTTCTTCTTTCTCTGTATCCCCCCTCTCTAACTCGCCTATTCTCCTCTCCAGGCCCTCGATCTCCTCTTTTCTCTCTCTTAGCGCTATTTCTTTCTCCCATTTCTTCTCTAACTCCTCTATTTTCTTCTCCAAACCCTCCCTCTCTTTCCTCCACTCCCCCTCGTTTTTCCTCATATCCTCCAGCTCTCTCATTATGACTTTTCAGCTATCCTCAATCCTATCCCACTTTCTCTTCAGGTCCTCCATCCATCCCTTCATCACCTCCATTACAGGGATTTCCTCCACTTCCCTCCTCTCCCCCGGAGGCAACCTCGGAGTCAATTTACTCCTCTGCATAACCTGTTCTAATCCCGCCTGCTCCTGCACCCCCGTTTCTTCTCCTTCTCCGCCCCTGCCTCCTTTCTCCTCCACATTTCCAATGTCCCTACGCTAGCACTCCGTTCTCTTCCCTTCTCCTTTACCACTGCTGTTCTCCCTCCCTTCGACCCTCTATTTTCGCTTTATCCGTCTTCTTTTCCTGCCTACCCGTTCCTCCCTCCTTTCTATTGGCTTCCTCCATCGCCCTCGTCGCCCTCCTTGTCTTGTACTGTCGCCCCTCTATCTTCTCCGCGCGCGCTTCGCCTTCCTTCCCTTCTCTCCCCACGCCTCTCGCCCTCTCTTACGCTCACCGTTCTCCCTAACCTCTCAGTCTCTCCACCTTCTTTTCGATCGCTCCTCCTCTCTCAGTTTCACCCTCCTCTCACTCCTCTTTCACTCCACCACTCTATTGCACTCGCTCTCTCTCCTCGCTCACTCCACAGCTTCACTGCACTCCCTCCACTCACTGCCTTGTCAAAAATTCTCTAGTCTGCAATCACCCATGTCTATACACCATCGCTCCGGAAACGGAAATTCTTCAAAATATATAAAAATTATATATAAAATTTTATTTGTGTGTGTGTATGTACGCGGACATGTGAGTATGTAACAAGATATAAAAGACTATCAAAATTTTAATAGGTCGAGCTCTAATGAAATTTTCAGTGTTTGCTAAAGCAATCCGAAAATGTGATACTGTTTTGAGATCTTACAATATATGCCTCACAGACATTTTAATAAGTGAAAATAAAAATATTTTCGATGATATCATTAATTTATTCTTAGGCGTCGTTGGACTGCAGGTAAGGGAAAAGAAAAACGCAATCTTTTGTTTGGATTTTATAAATAATACGTGAAATATAATTAAAATTATAATATTATAATATTATAATATATTAATATTAATATTATAAAATATATTTTATAATATTAATTTTTACTTAAAACAAATGAGAAATTATTTTTTATATGTATTACAGATCGGAATGGTCAATCTTCTAACATCCATTAATATCTTACCTGATTTTATAGTCGGTCATTCCATTGGTGAACTAATCTGTGGATATGTCGATGGATGTTTAACGGCCGAAGAAGCGATTCTGTCGGCATATTTTATTGGTTTAGCGCTTCGTGAATCGAAAATAATTAAGGGTTCTATGGCTGAAATTAATCTCGAACTTGAAACCATGAAGGATATGTGTCCTTCAGACATTGATGTAGCTTGTTACAATAGTTCATCTAATTCTATTGTGAGCGGCCCAATAGATTCTATAAAAGCATTCCTCGTTAAATTACGGGTATATTTTTATTTAAATAATATAATATTTTTAGTTTACTTTTTTAAATCTGTTTAATAAAATAATTAACAATATTTAGATAAAAGACGAATAATAATATGTTTCTGTTCATTTTCTTAGGTGAATAATATACCTGTAAAAGAGATTTCCTGTGGTTATGTACCTTTTCATAGCCGTTATATTGAACCTGCTATAGTCAAGTCCGAAGAATATTTGAACCGAATATTACCACAAAGAAAGCTTCGTAGCTCAAAATGGCTAACCACATCCGCTCACAACTGTTCGAATACACCTTTAATTTTATGTTCAAAATATTATACAAACCATTTATTATCTCCAGTATTATTTGCAAAAGCGATACGTTTAATTCCAAGAGATACAGTGACCATTGAAATATCGCCTGAAAATATTCTTCAATATATTTTAAAAGATACATTATATTCAACAGTAACAAATGTACCGTTATATAACGGTAATGAACGTACCGACAATCACAGTGGTGAGATATTTTTAGAAACAATTGGAAAACTTTATAATGCAGGATTGCAGCCACAGATTGTAAACTTGTATCCGGCAGTAGAATTTCCTGTAAGCCGTGGTACACCAATGATTTCTCCTCTTATAAGGTACAATATCTATATCTTTTATGTTCGAATACCAATGGACAAAATGCAGAAAGCAGATGGTTGATCGGGCGGTATCCGGCGAGTGTTAGTCGAGAATCAGGAACGATACCTTACTGAAACACATTGTTAGAAAATAGAAATGAATACACTTTTTCATGTACTTTGGCTTTTGTTTTTCATGTACTTGGCGGAAATTTTTTACCTTTGTACAGTTTTTCATGAGATTTTTAATCTTTTTTGGAATTTGGCTAGTTTTATTATTTAGTCTTAAAGTGACACCTGTATTCTGAAGATCTATTACGGTCGATATCTTGTTAATCGGCTTCTATGGGACTGGCTTCTATGCCGAATAAAAAAATGGTCGGTTAATTCGAAAATATCATTTATAGAATTATAAATTAAGTAAGAAAATATGCATATTACATATAAATGTTGCGCATTTACTTGCATAAAAATATCGATACTTTCTCGTTTATCTTAAAGCGAGAAAAGTTATAGCAACGTTGTCCGAGCATGTCGCATGAAACAATTTTCTATCGCAGTGTCAGATTCGCTATAAAATCTCGACAAAAATATGTTCGGTTAAAGCGGAAACCGGTCAAAGCGAGACCGGAGAAGGAGTCGAATGCATTTTACTTATCCTAATGATAAATGTATATACTGTTACGCTCACGCGGTGAACGCGGCACTCTCGCGCACTCACACACTCGCGCTCGCGCACCCGGGCTTCGCGGAAATAAATATACAGAAGTACAAAGAAAGTAACGCTTTAATCGGAAGAGAAAAACTTGGTACATGTCAGAACGGCTCGACGGCCCAAAAACAAATCAATAAATCTATTGACAAACAAAATCAGACAGCAGTGGCGTTGTCAAAGGACGCTCCGCGACCTCTCATACACCGGGCGTCCAACGCGGGCGTAACAATACGTATATGTATACATACACTACGCAAAACAATTAGGGAAGCACTTTAAAATTAGCGAATTTTACCGATTTTTAAGTGACCATATCTCAGCTTGGTGGGATCATAGGACAATTTTTCTTGTCGCGTTTTAAAGGGTGAAGCCTCGACTTTAAGGTAGGTAAGGTGACATTGTCTGCCCTATCGAACTGTCTTTTCTGTAAGGACCAAAATCAGGTGCAAAGTGTGATGCGTGTGTATGTGTGCCTTTGGAGTGCGTGATTTGTGTGTAATGGTATGTTTGTACACAATTTACACATATTTACACGCATCACACTTCGCATTAACACACACATAGACCATACACATGATGTGCAAAATTCGACCGAGCAACCTCCACGTGGTGCACATCGGATAACGCGAATGCCGGCCCAATATCTTGCAAAATGCAGAGATAACTTTGAAACCTGATAGCTCGGCTCCTAGGCATGGTAGAGCAATTTTTCTTGAGGCATTTTAAAGGAAAAGTTTTGCACTTCAAAGCTTATTTGATATTTTTCGCCCTATCCCTGCTTTTTCCGTGGAAGGCTACAAAGTCGTGAAACTTTCAAAATTTTTCCACGACCTGATTTTAATCCTTACAAAAAAGACAGTTTAATGGGACGGACAATATCACCTTACCTACCTTAAAGTCGAGGCTTCACCCTTTAAAACACGACAAGAAAAATTGTCCTATGATCCCTCCAAGCTGAGATATGGTCACTTAAAAATCGGCAAAATTCGCTAATTTTAAAGTGCTCCCCTAATTGTTTTGCGTAGTGTATTTTAATTTCTTCATACCTATCGCAAAGAACAAAGAATAGTGAAATTTTAGGATCAGTATTTGATTTATTTATGAGTGTATTAATACATTTACAGATGGGATCATTCCGACGATTTTTATGTAATGCGGTATAATGCACGAAAAATAATTGACAAAAGAGAAATAGCTATCAGTATTGATACAACTGAAGAAGAATACGAATATTTAACGGGACATGTTGTTAATGAGAAAAATTTATTTCCGGCTATGGGATATCTTTTCCATATCTGGGAAATGATCGCATCGTTGAGAACGCAAGAATATACCAATGTGCCAGTTGTATTTGAAGATATTAATTTTATTCGTGCTACAGTACTATCACAACAAAATGAAATCGAATTAATTCTTTCGATCTCAGAAGGTAATATTGTTATACGCACAATTAGTGTCCTTATCTAGTATTAGAGTATTAGATTTTAAGTTATCATTATATGTTATCTTGTATGCACTATTTAAAGCTCCAAAATTTCAGTCGAAAGTAACTAGACGAAACACGGAATTTTTCTTTTTACGGGTCAATTATTTTGACCTAAGCTATTCAGATCTGTGTTAATATTTTTTTCGCTGAAATATGATACATTGAAAAAATTTATATCTGTATTTAGGCAGCAACAGGTTCGAAATAATCGAAGGAGATAATGCTGTTGTAACTGGAATAGTACGAATTCCAACCAACATCGAAAATGAAAGAATATGTACTAATTTTGCTGAATATATTGATGATGAAGAAGAAATGAGTGCAAAAGATATCTATAAAGAATTAAGACTTCGCGGTTATCAATATACTGACGTATTTCGTGGGTTAAAAAGCGCATCAGTTACGGGATCAAACGGCCATATTGCATGGACATGTAATTGGGTAGCATTTATGGATAATATGTTACAGATGATGATTTTAGGACAGAATTCGAGAAGCCTTTTGGTTCCAACAAGAATTCGTAAACTGATTATTGATCCAAAATATCACATACAGTTAATTGAAGATTATCCAATTGGAAAAAAACGTAAGTGATATAAGTGTGGTACAATGCGGCCAAAAGCAATTGCGTGATAAATCAATTTCATTTGTAATTGTACTGCGTTGTAGAATTCTCTGTTCGTCATTACAAATCTTTAGACGCTGTAATATCTGGAGGAATAGAAATTTCTGGCATTGTGGCTCTACCTATATCTCGCCGACAAAAATCAGTTAATACTGTTCTTGAAGAATACAAATTCGTTGCTCATCGTGATTTAGAAACTATGTCGTTACAAGATGCAATAAGAATGTCGATGCACATTGCACTCGAATGTTGCAATGTGATAAACGTTAAAATTATTGAATTTATCGATGATAATGACAAAATAACATCAGAAGATTTAAATTATTTATTTATTAATGAAATCTTAAATGATTTACCGCAGATTCGACATCATACTAGACTAGTGACGAGTAATGAGAGATTTGAAAATATCTCTTTGCCAAATAACGTTTCTACAACGGATATTACTAAGCTGTCGAGAGACGAAAATTGTTTGATGGTCATTGGTTTTGATATTTTGTCCAAAAATAGCAAGAAATTATATGAATTATTGTCTTTGTTAATGCCGCAAGGTTTTCTATTGACTCTGGAAGAATCCAGTGCGGTCTACGATTATTCGTGCCTGAAAAAATATGAGTTGGATGTCATACTGGAGAAACAAACAGATGATAAGAGACTTGTACTGATGAGAAAAATGCAATATGTCGTGAGAAACCAGCGGATCGTACATGTGAACAATTACGATTTTTCATGGGTAGATGAACTGAAATCAATCATGAAAGAGCAAAACGAGATTAGTGTAGATATGAGAATCATACTGGTGGCAGAAAAAGATTTCGAATGCGGACTACTAGGTCTTATCAATTGTTTGAGAAGAGAACCAGGTGGCGAAATAATTAGAAGCGTATTTATCCAAGACAAGAAAGCGTCCATTTTCTCTTTGCAAGAGCCATTATACACGAAACAATTGCAATTGGATCTACCTATCAATGTTATACGTTCGGATAACGTTTGGGGATCCTACAGGCATTTTCCATTACCATCGTTGGAACCAAAACTCGTACAGAATGGTTATATTACACAAACGGTACGTCAAGAAAATTCAATACTCGAGAAATGAACTTTTGCGACATTCTCCAATTTCACAATAAGAAAAGTTTTATTGAAAATTTGATTTGATGCAGAATGTAATCATTTATCTTTATAACAGATACGAGGTGATCTGAGTACACTTTGCTGGATAGAGTGCAGGACACATTCTCATAATAAGGATGAAGATCTCGTATATGTAATGTATTCATCTGTAAATTTTAGAGATATTATGATAGCTACTGGTAGACTCATCGGCGAACCCGGATTATTGGAACAAAATAACAACTGTTTAATTGGCTTCGAATACGTTGGTTTCAATAAGCGTAGACAGAGAATAATGGGATTATGTTCACACAGGTAAAATAAAGAATATCAATATACATTCGATGAAGATAACAGTATCAAGAGACACGGCAGTGTCTCACGCCAAGTGTATGCGCGACGTGCGCGACGAAGCATGACACGGGTGCTATATTTACGCCGCTCAACTAGTTCGGCGTACCCGAAATTTATCGTTCAGTTATAACGGCTGAACGGATGCGTTTCTGGGTGGGCTTAATTGATTCCTTGAGTTTATATTACATAATAAAACTGCTTTTATTTTTGCTTTACGTCTTCTGTAAGCTGAGATATTTTAACTTAAAGTCCCGAATCGCCAAGTTTTACATAAAATAAAAAGGTTCACCAAATGTCCATCTCATCTTTAGATCCGTTAGATGGCACCACGAGACGCCTCGCAGTAGAGACCCTCTAATCAGAGTCTGGTCATCGTGGATTCGCACCTGATTGGTTAGTTCCAAGGCTGATCGAAAATGGTGGAATTGAGGTTGATCAATAAAAGGACTCTATCTAGAACACATCTTTATTTAAAACTTGCCTAGCCATATATACTCTTATTACTAAATAAAAATATATACAGAAATAAAATAAACATGTTTAAAAAATTGCACGATTATTGCCTTGTAGCATACATTGCCACGCTCCTATTTATACAAAATAAAAATATAATTGGCTTTTTCTATATTCGTATTAAAAAAAAACAAAATAAAATAAACATTTTTTTAAAAATTGCACAATTATTGTGTAGCATGCATTGCCATGCTTTTACTACTAAATACTTTAGTCTTTTGTTGACGTTTTGTACTTGCAATTTTCAGTCTATAAATAATAAAACGTTTTGTTTTTCGTTTTTTTTCGTTATTTTCGTTTTCTTATTTTTATTTGTACAACCTCGTATACAACAACCAGTCATGTTTACTATTTATTCCGCTCACACACTTTTGTGTACTGGAGGTTATATTATATACTCTTCATGTAGTGACTCTATGTGACGACGCCATGTTCGATCAGAAAATCCACGATGACCAGACTCTGATTAGAGGGTCTCTACCTCGCAGTATCGAGAGTGTACGAGCGAGCGAGAGAGTGAAAGAGCGAGCGAAAGAGCGAGCGAGATATAGCGAAGGAGTGAGCGAGAGAGCGAAAGAGCGAGCGAGAGAGTGAAAGAACGAGCGAGATAGCGCGCATTGCTTCTTTTCCGCGCGTTTGATTGGCGGTCGACGACGTCATTGAGTTTCGCGACGTATTTCGCCGGGATATTACAAGAATAAATACTCTGAACACAGTTCTCTAATAATATATACTTATTACCCAGGTAGCAAAAGTAGGAAACCAGTAGATGAATAATCCCGTTTCTAAAAAAGACATGTTACCTGAGTGAATTTAATTTCTTTTGAAGCTTTGAGGCCTCTTTTCCGCGATGCTAATTGGTCATCTCGCTTGTATGTCGTGTGCGTAGCTTGCTTCGCGTGTAGCATACGTATGTCATCGTGCGAGGTTAAAGAGAGAAGAAACACTGATTGTGAGTTTAAAATTCTAAACGTTTCTAATTCTTAACGCGAGAGACAGAATCTATATACTCTATATACTCTATATTCTGGCAATTCATGATTAATAAATATTTTTTAATATATTTGAAACGGTCGCGTTTTCGTGTCGGACGGCGGTCAGATTCGGCGGCCGGGTACGCGCGACCGTGCGGGCGGATTTCCCGTACGTCGGGCCAGATAGTCTCGCCGGAGTCCGGGTACGAAGGAAAGAAAGAAAGAAAGACACGGGGTGGTTTTAAATCGAGATGTCTCTATGTATATTTCCGCGTTTAAAGATCGAATGTTAAACGTGCCGAGTCGTGATTCCTTCGGCGTGTCGATTATTTATATGCCATATATATATTATATTTACAAATCTTGTACCGAGTATCGCGGGTTTTACAATAGGTCTCCGGGCAGGTGGAGACGCGGGTTGCACGCGGGTTGCACGCGGTTTTTTTTGTGCGGGTGCCTCGCGGCACTTACAATTGCACAGCTGATCGGATTTATTAAATCTATTTCTGGCTTTATGTGCCAAGGCCGTGTCGCGAAGATG
>NJRP01003249.1:0-13977 GCA_003063835.1 Aphaenogaster floridana
TAGAAAATCTAGTAACGTTGCTCAACTGTTGAGTCTGCTGAACGCAGCCTATGGCTCCGCCCCTTATTGGCGATCCGCCGAGCATGGCGGAACCAATCGCGGTGGCGGGACGTGGCCGCGCGTGGCACGATCCCACACCATCGATATATATATATCGATATCCCACACCACCCTCTATAGACTTACGTGCTTACAATCGCGAATATGTAGAATGAAAACAAAAGTGTCAAACAATTGTCAAATACACATGTATGTAGATCAGCCGTTCTGACCGGGAACCGCGATAACGTAATTTCAGCAGTAAGATGGCCGAGAATGAATTTGTAACCGACAGTGACGAATGTCTCGTCACGGAGGCTATTAATTTAGATATCGAAGAGGTATATATTTATCTTTGCAACTGCGATCGCCTGTGCAACAATATTGTAAAACGTATATAGCGTGTATACGCAACGCAATCGTCGTCTCGTTGAGCGAATAGCGCTATGTCACTTGCCACTTGTATTCCTAATTCATATCCTTTTCGCCTGTAACGACCTTATTGTTATAATTTAATTGTAACTTACCGGGATTGTTCTAGGAGCCTATTCTGTAATTCTCAACGACAGTGTCGTTATATTATCATTGCGCAGGTACAATATATGATAAAAAAGCTGCGCAACGATAACATACCGATGACACTGTTGTTAAAAGTTACAGAATAGGCTCCCTGGAACCTGATAACAGTATTCATGCCGCATTCCTTCTAGTTAGATAACATGGAATATGCCATACCGATCGTGGAAGTATTACCCACCTTAGAAAGTATACTGATGGAGCCCGATTACGAGTCTCTGTCAGAGACTGAGGACGACGTCGGTGTGTCGTTGGGTGAGAAACTCGGCAGCAGCGAGACTACCAGCATCGGCAGTCACCTGTCGCTGAATTCGTTAAATAAATCCTCTAAGACCGCTCAGAGACCATCCTCGGGTGTTATCTTAAGGCATGTCATACTCAAAGGAATAACATCACAAATTGTATCGGCCAATGTGAGCAATTATTCCATTCATTATTCGGGAGATATTGGGAAGCGTATTCCTTCAAATTACAAATTTCTTAACAACTGTAATACAGGCTGCATGTATAATAATCAAGCCTGAAATAGTCGTCATTGTTAAATATGGTTTACATAGGAAAGAGTCAATGCCGGTTTGGCTAGCGCAGTCGCAGCCGGGGGGAACATGCTAGTAATTGGTACCAGTCATGGTTTAATCCTGGGCTTTGACTCTTCGCAAACGTTGCGATGGTGCGATCAGGAGGCGAGACACCAAGGTTCCGTTTCTGCTCTGTGCTTCAATTACGATGGTAGCAGGGTGCTGGCTGGTTTCGTCAGAGGACATATCTTGATGTTGGATAGCAGTAATGGAAAAGTTTTAAGGGTTCTTACTGACGTACATCCGCTCGACACTGCTGTGTTACACGTTAAGGTAAAACCATCGATTCTCTCGCACAGACTTAATATATATGTATATACTATCATTTGTATTTTGAATCTGTCTGTCAGATCGACAGTTTTGAACCAGCCACTTCAGTTTACAGATTCGCCAAAAATAGCCTTGTGCAGCGACAGCGGTGGCTCAGTATTCGAACTGAATTTCACTAGAGTGATGGGCGTACGAGGTTGCGACAGTAGATGTTTGTTTAGTGGCTCCAAGGGAGAAGTGTGCACTCTGGAGCCGTTGCTGTTGAATCATTTGCCGTCGCATCCACTAAAAAATTATACATTAGTAGCAATGGCGACATTATCGAAGGTTGTTCCTCGTAACAGATTAAAAAACGTAACGTCGATTAAATGTATATAACGTTTATTTTATTTCGTAGGTAATTGTAGTGTGCATAAGACCGCGAATGCGCGTTGTATTGAGTCACCCGTTGACCGGTGCCCCGATAGCACCACCACAACTGTCTTGGCAACTAGTTGTCATACAAACAGCTGACGGCTCCCGCGTGATCGATCCGGTATTGGCGCTTGCGAGGGACAACGTCGTGTATTTTTATCAAGTACTGGCATTTAATTGCATTATATTTTACCCAATTGTTCTCCCTTAAGAATACTAAAGAATACTACCCGTTGACAAGGTGTACACCGAAATTGGTACGCGGGTAAAACTATCTCCTCTTCGAAGGCTGATGTTACCGTACATGATAAGCAATTTGAGGTGGTTAAATCCGAGATCTCTCGTGGTGCTGGATGCTCAAGAGAAGTTGCATTTGTTAGACGTAAGAGCGCAGGATAATTTGGAGACGTTAGACATGAGTCGCGTTGGTATTTCTTATGCCTCTAGTCATTTTAAGGGATTGTCTACCGGCGGAAATGTTTCCAAGGTACGAGAAACGGTATGTCGAGGACAGAGGGAAGCGTATTTAGTATTACATTTGGAATATATTTTGCACAGGCGATGGCGTTAGCCGGTGAACGGGCGTGTTACAACACCGTTGTAGTTTTCGGTACGCAACTGTTGTTATTAGGTACAAAGAGTTTACACGTGATATGTATGAGAACATGGACTGAAAGATTGCAACATCTGATCATGCAGGTCAGTTTTTAAGCAATGGAAAGTATTCGACTATAAGAGCAAAATTGTTTTGTAAAAATTTATTTATTTATTGCATTTTAGAAACGTTTCTCTGAGGCGTTAGCGTTGGGCCTTTCCTTTTATCAAGACAAAGGCAAGGCAGTTATCGGCCTGCGAGGTTCTAAGCAACGTCGCAGGCAAATAGCGCGTGACAAAGTTTGCGAAGTATTGGTGCAGTATATGGACGAGTTAAATCAATGTTTGGTAGATGAAAATATAGATTATGATACGATAGTACTCACTTGCGTTGATTACTGCATTCAACTGGAAAATCTAGATCTGCTGTTCGGAAAGTTGTGGGACATAGTCTTTGAGTCGGAAGGACTGAAAACCAGTTACTTGCACGCTCTTGAAGCTCCTCTGCTAGATGGAAGTCTGACACCGAAACTGCCGCCACTGATCGCCCAACAATTGGTCACTCTTTACGATCAAGAAAACAAAATAGATTCGCTAGAAGCAATCGTGGTTCTGATCAATGTGGATTGCTTAGATATTCATCAAGTAAGCCTCAACATTCGCATGATGAAAAATAGACAGCTTTCGTTTTAAAAATAATGTTTACAACATTTATGATTTTAAAACGTATGTTTTAGGTAACGACAATCTGTCGTCAGCGAGGACTTTGGGAGGCGCTGATTTATCTCCAGACAACAGCGTTGGGCGATTTCACAGCGCCCATTCATCAATTGGTACCGGTACTTCAGAACTTCTTACAGGACCCAATAGCCGCTCTTTCTCGAGACTGTATAAAACTCGGCAATGCCATTCTAGTTTACACTAGCTGCTGTCTCGCTGGTCGCGGATTTCCCAAGGACGAGCTCCCCGAAGGTATGCCGCAGAAAGCGAAAGCGGACATACAGAGAGCCTTGTTATCCCAGCATTCCAGTTTGGCGAATGACATGGAGAGGCAGTATCCATACTTGAGAACGCTACTGCAATTCGACGCGAAGGGCTTCCTCGATGTTATAGCCATCGCCTTTCAGGAGCCAGAATTTACCTCCGAAATGGGCCTCCGGCACCGACAGCGGCTCATAGACATCTTGTTGAGTATTGTTATGCCGAATACGCCGCTTACCCCGAAAAGTATCGATTACATCACGACGGAGCAACAGTTCATGGTTCTCATATTCGTCGCAAACGAAGTGTCCGAAAGCACTGTTACGTTAGAGTCTAGTACGTTGAATAGAATGATAGATATATTGTGCATCGACTCGCACATAGAATTGACGAAGGACTTTAAGACCGAGAGAGAAAATGCTGTGTTGGGATTGCTGCATTCTAAAAAGTTGTGCAATATTTCTGATAATACTTTATTAAATTTAGCAAATAGAGCGAGTTTGTAAGTACTTTCAATTGGCCTATAAATTTCTCTATGCTTTGGTCTTGTTAGTCTATTATATATACATTGCAATGCGTTATTACAACGTCTTTGTGTTACAGCATAAGAGTCGCGGAGTTACTGTACAGTGCGCGAGAAGATTGGGTGGCCGTATGTAAATGCATGATCTTAGAGCCATTGAGGCATCATGACGTGTGGCCCTGGCTCGAACATTTGCCGGCCGCTTCATTAGATCAAGTTGTATCGGTTCACGCTTCAACTCTCGTGACGATCAACGCCAATCAGTTTGCCACGATTGTCGCGGCACGACTGCAGAACAAGATCGATGCAATACTGCAGAGTTTTACTGATAATTCGAGTTTGGAATATAAGCTGCTAGGAGCGTTGTATCAGGTCGCGCAATACAAGGAGGAAGATGTTTCTCTGGAATTAACAACTGAACACTTGGAGAGATATCTAGTGTTAATGTGCGAGTTGGATCCGGCACATGTAGTTGCTCACTTGCATGGACCGCACGGATGTAGGCTGGACGAGGCGTTAAAAATCGTCCAGAGATGGAAATGTAAGGATGCAGAGGCGGTGATGTTGGAGAAGCTCGGTAATTACCAGGACGCGTTCGATCTTCTGCTGAAAGAGTTTGAAGATCGACTGGAGATGTACCGGCAAGATAGGGCTTCGGAGAGCGAGACGGTGCACGCTGCCATTCAGCTCGCGGGAATATGTAGGAGATCAGCGGGGAATCTCGATTGGATGCCCCTCGTGGAAGTCATGTTTCGATCGCATTCGGAGAACAACAGGCAGAAGACGGACATATTCAGCGGCAAATTGTTGAGATTAATTCTAGAATCGCTGAGCGGCACGTCGATACTGTCGAACATACTGGAGCAGATCTTGAGAAATCCATCAGCGACGAGCGGAACGATGGGTGACATACGGCAACTACTGTCCGGAGTCCTCACTCAGTCGCGATACGAGCAAACTCTAGTCGAAACTACCGCGCGATTAGTGAGCTTAGAGCTTCACAAGGCTCTGGAAAAATCCTTGAGGTATCCCGGGAGTTCTAATGACATACGAGATATATTAGTTTTTAATAGAATGTGGAAGTTCACAAAGATTCACGATGAACCTCCTCGAATAGTTCAAGATGCAAGATTTTCTTGACAATAGCTGCTTTCCTTTTACGTTCATTTCCACCAATGTAGATTAACTTTAATCTCGGTTTAACTTATTCTTTATCTTTTTCTAGTTCTAAGAATTAGAAAGAGATAAAGAGCAAGTTAAACCGCGATTAAAGTTAATCTACATTGGTGGAAATGGACATTAGTGACACAAGTCAACACAGGTGTCGTCCTGTCTTTGTTATTCATTGAATGCCAAAGAAGATAGAATGACGTTTGTGCCGACTTGTGTCACTAAAAGGAAAGCAGCTGATGTCAATAACAGAGCAGAAGGGAAGGAAATTTCATCTAGATTAAGCAATGAAAAGCATGTGAAACGACGCGGGAAAGAGGTACATCGTGAAACGAAACTCACAAACTTTCGCACTCATCTTTTCACATGCATATGTCAATTATATGCAGCGATTTTTTTATCACTCAGGGATGCCGGTAGAGCATGCGGCAACGTTTCCGTAACTTGCCCCGTGTGCAGACAGCCGTTGTCGCATTGTTCCGATCACGTGGTGGTGTTCGGCTGCGGTCATGGATATCACTCGACGTGTCTGGGCGAGCCTAAGTCGTGTTACAAATGCTTGAACACGAAAGGATGGGCGCCCGTCGCCACCAACGTTCCGCACGCTGTCCCGCAGCCCCCGCCGGTTAGTTGTAACAGCGATGTATCCTCGTTATCTTACGTCTCGAACACCACGTGGATGATATTCTACTTATCTCTCTGTTTTACAGAGAAAGAAACAGCTTCTTCCGCCAGAATTCCTACGTCACAAAGATCTCACGCTAAGACTGGCACCGTCCTGCTCTATTCCCGACCTCGAGGGCATTTTTTAAATCTAGTCTTCGACTATCGAGAACAATGATAGCGTTTGTGAGCGGTATGTAGTATCTTTAAGATACCAAAATGAACGTGTATGATGTACCGTACACATAATACGGATTAATCCATATGTTATGTAGTACCGACAAGAGATTAAGCTCCATTCCTTGAGATTTGATTTGTTCGATGCGCGTTGATGTTTATAACACGTTGCCAAATACAAGTTATTACTGAAATATAAAGTATTTATTATATATATATATATATTTGTTTATGTAACATTATATGTATCGTTCTCTTCTGCTATAACGCGTGATTTTGTTTTACATCGTTTCCACGACCGTCATCGATGGAACATCCGTTCTGCGTTTTATTTTAATAATGAAAACTGGTTTCCTGGGCGCGTTCTCCGCTAGAACGCGATACGGGTCCATGGGTTCATCGTCCAATAACTCACCGGTGAGAAGTTTCGCGACAATCGGAAAAACATCCAGTTTTGGACACTTCGATTTGTTAATCGGCGATATTTCAATATTAGAGACGTATGCGTCTATAAAAGATTCTAGCTTAACAAGGAATGGATTCAACTTCAATATAGCTATGTATTGCTGTAACTGCAAATCGAAAAGGATCAATCAGTTATAATTTTGCTTAAGGGGAGATTCTATAGGCATGTATATCCAGTCAGCAAAATGTTAGCAATTTGCCTACAAATAACTGATAAAAAATATTCAGCAAATTGACATCAACTGTGTCCGCATTAAGCTCATGTTTTGCCGACAAAGCTTGCTGACATAATGTAAGAGCAAATTGTCGACAAAAACAGAGCAAAATTTGCCGTCAGCAGATTTTGTTGTATATTTGCCACCAATTTGCTGACATTATTGAATATAACAGAATTTGCATTAAATTTGGTCTTTTTGTCGATAAAATTTGTAGCAAACATTTGACAAAATTTGTTTTCGACACTTGGCTGACTGGATACACATTTCGTAGATTTTTTTCTTATAACATGCAAAGGTGTATTAAATGTTGAAAGCGATACTTGTAGATACGTGCCTTATCATCGGATCTTTCGAGATTACGTAACAGATCTTCGATTTCGTTTAACAAAATGTAACACTTCGCGAGATATTCACGGCTGTATTTAGTCTCGTGAATGTGCAACAACTCCTTTGTTAAAGATCTCTCTCTCTTTATCTTTTCAAGGAGCAACGATAACGGTATCCCCGATAGTGTACGACTGCCCACTTGAATCTTGGAACATTTTTCAGAGACCTGTATAATTAATGCGTCAATCTTGTAAATACTTATACGAGAAATGCATAAATGTAAAATATATATAGAATACTTTTACCTGCTTATTGATAGAGCTCCATGAACCGACAATCCCGTTTACGAACTGCTTAAAGTCGCTCGCGGAAGTGTAATTCTCTGATAAATACAATAACGACTGGAGTTTATCCGTCAGCTTGCATGACAGTTTACCAAACAACTCAAGCTTATCGCGGTATTCGAGAGCGACGTCCGGACCGTGACCTTCCGACTTGAGAATGCTCACCTGTACAAAATACACAGTCAATCTTATGTGAATTCGTTTAACTGTACATAACTTCTAAATAGTTAAAAATGATTGTTATATTTAGACATTAATTTACATTTTTTTCGAGACTTTGTACGATGTCGTGAGTCGATTCGTCGTCGGTCGTCATAATAGCTGTTTATAAAAATTATTTCAGGTGTATCTTGTCAAACTGGCTGTTAAATAGGCTATTTCCATAGCCAACTCGACATCATCCGAAATGCGACAGTGTCCTTTCTTCAGAAGATAGATATGTTCAGTTGGTTTCTTTTTATTGATTGTTATGGCTTATATAAACACACACGACATTGTTGTTTTCCTTTCGTACATGTACATAAATCCGGCGTTGGTTTGCTTGTATAGTATAAGTCACTTTATAACATTGCGTATTAACTTCATTGATATACGACGTCTCCTTCATGTTCGGCTAACATTCTTTTTTTTATCGGATAATGATGTAATGAGGTATCGCATAGGGATGAGATAATTGAGAATTGACTCTTTCACGGGTCGCTTAAAAAATTAACTTATGGCTTTGTAAATTTAACCGTTAATAGTGATTTCTTAACGTTATAAGCGCTCCTGGGCTCATTATATTATAAAGTAATGTACATATCATTACATATTCGGTATTATTATTATTAACTGTACGTAACTATACGTTACTTATTTAGTTATACACAGTTATCTTAATAATCGCAGTAGAAACACTTAAAAACATATTTAAATTCGCACTTACCGACAGGTATGTGCTTATTAATTGTAATATAGTAAAAGAAAATAGCGCGATACTGCTATCAAACGTTTTGATTGCTATCTGCGCATTTTACTTCGAAACGCCACAAATTATCATAGCTAGTCGTTTTGTAGAATGGTCATCTCCTTTAACATTTTTCCTAACAGGGGGAAGAGTACCTCTACTAAAAAGAGGACGGATTATTACATATACATTATATATATGCAATTTAATTTATTATAAATATTTTATTCTCTTAGAAGGATATAGAAGAAACTGCTTCCATATTACTTCCAGAAATTTAATGCAAAAGCACTTTTTAAAATCTTTGTTTTTTTGATATTGCAACAAAGATTCATCAGCATATATTGCCAAAAAAAAAAAAAAAAAAAAAAAAAAACATAAAAAGAATAAAGTATAATACACGATAGATTTATACTTTAGATAAAGAATAATCTAGCAACAAATTACTTTTATATTTACTAAATGTGACTAAATGTAATTTGGAATTATTCATTTAGGTTAAATATAATTTAGATCATATTGTTTATATTATTTAATTCATTTTTTTTCTAAAAATTAACTGTCCACATCCTAACAAGCTGCATTAAATAATAATTATATTCAATTTACATTTAATTCATATTCATCAGCATATGATCTTGTTTTATGAAGATGTTATGAGAATTTAATGGTAAATATGCATCTTAAAACTACAATTAGCTGTTCATATCATGATCAGAAAAAATTATAATTTTCTAAAATAATCCACGTTGAACACAAAATGGTACAATTGGTGATACTCAACCCCCATGGATCGCTCCATACGACATACATGTGTACCAAACTTATGCAACAGAGGCAAAAAATGCCACGAGTTTATCAGGAACATGCATTATGTTTCTTGAGTGAATCATCGTAAATGAATCATCACGAGGTTCGAATCAACTGTCAAAATCCAACAGTTCACTTCCAAATTCATTTCCGTATTAAGAAATGATAAACTGTTCTACAAATGAAAATCGATCAGTGCATAATCACACAGTCTATTAAAACGGGTCGCTCTCTGAATTGTCGATATAGTTCCTAGAATCTTTCTGTTCACCTTTGTCCGTCGTTCATGCTGCCGACGGCAGCGAGAGTGAACATGAGTGATATCTATAGATATCTATAAGAGGGATATCTATAATGTGGCGGTCTATAATTGTTCCCGTGCCGCGACCGCGCATGGGAAGTATTATAATAATGTCTTCGATGATGATTATGATAACCGTTAACTGATCGATTCCAGGTTTTGTTTTGGTATTCTTGGAATGAATTGTAGTTCGTAGTGGACCTTTCCTCGTACGATCGACGACTCGTGTGATCCCTGACTTTCTTCGTCCGACCTTTATCTATCTCCTCGTCATCCGCGTTAAAGTGACGTTTACGTTCCTCTCGTCTGTCGTTATCGACATCGCGGTCGAGCTGCGTTCTATTGCCATTCCAATTCGTTACTAAAAGTTGAAGACACGGAATTATAATAGACCTTTTAATTTTTCTATAATCAGATTAACTTACGATTAAATTTTTATGATTATCTTTACATGATTATACTTTTATACTCACAACTAAATTTTTATATAATTATACTAACCCGAGGAACTGCCGTATCCGCGATGCGACATTTTCAATAAGTGTGAAACCGTGTCCGAGCGATTGGTACCGTTAAAATCTCGCACAGCTGCCGCACTTGGTGTCGCGCCACTTTGACCTAATTTAATGTCCTCCCTAGAACAGTCGTAACAGATGTTTTTTGTCCATCGCCTTATCATTACATAAAATTTCATTATATAGGTATGTAAAAGAATTTACCTGACGTCACTACACCATCCGTTGGATGACCCGCTGGAAGTTATATCTTTAGCCTGCCAGCTTTTGACATTGCTCGTTGCAGCTTTCGTAGATACAGTCTCTTCTTGCCCGTTTTTAACTCTGACAGACTGGCGCCACTTATCTTTATCGCGTAGTTCCGACTGACCATTCGTTTCCGTTTTCCCATTTTGATGTTTCAGCAAATTTATCCGGCCATTACTGTTAGATCCATTTTGCGTTTTTGTACAGTCTACGATCGTAACTTGCATCGTCGTTGTCGACACGCCGTTGGTATTGTTCTTAGAATTTGCTTTCTGCGACTCTTTAGAATTCAAAGTTGTTTTTGCTAAATCTTTCGCAACGAGGCATTTTGGCACACCGTTCGTGATATTAATTCGAGACGCGGTATTCGACGTTTGATTTTTCGAAGTTCCTGTCCCGGAGGAACAGTTATCCTCTTCCTCACTAGAACCTTCGTAGGGTACCAAACTATTTCCATTCAGAACCTTTCCGTTTTTAATGTGCACGACTAACTTTGGCTGCAACTTATCTTGTGTTTTTTGTGGTAATTGTGTACTAACAGTGTCACCGGATTTTTGTACAGGAAGATTCAATTCTATACTTCTTTGCGGCGGGAGCTGCGGACCGATTAACGTCGGTTTACTTGAATTACCGAGATCATTCGACAATCCGCTCGACGATCCGTTCGCGGAACATCCAGCAGACGTCGAGGCTCTGGACATGGGAGACTTATTTGTAGAATTGCATAGCGAGGTCGACACATTCTTCGCGAATGTCATGCCATTCATTTTCGCGATCTGTTGATTTTGGCTATAGTTTTCCATTTCGAAGATCATAATGTACGCGTTTGTACTTAATACATTATTAAGGCTTATTGGACGAACGCAAGAGTCGTCGAAGGAATAATATTGACCGCTCGACACTTGCGCAACCGCCGTATAGTGGCCGCAATTTACAGAAGGACCCATGTGCGTCACCATCGACATAAGTTTATAAGTGAGCTGTTTGGGAGATTCGCCCGGTTCTCTCCACAAATACTGGCCCATGTCTATAGTCTGTTTGAAACCGATGTGTCTAGATATTTTTCCTCCTAAAAAGCTAAATCGTTTCAACTGTACACACAACACTTTTGGCGGGCGCTCCAACGTGAACTGTTTGGTGGCAGGAACTCTTCTCTTACAGGCTTCGCATTTATAGTCATTGTTATCCAACTGTTCTCTACTGAAATAACCATTTAATGCTTCGTCCAGTGTATTCGCCTTGCGTATATCCACAAGCAAGTCCTGTTAGAATTCACAGATGTGTAAAGAGAAACGTTACATAAAAACTGATCGCTTTACAATTATACGTAATAACTTCACTATATTTACCTGAAAGTGTTGAAACGTGGTAGATACATGTTGACATTGCAGGCACTTTACTTCAGTACGTATATAGCCACCGAATATTTGATTAATAGGTGTCGTTTCCTTAGAGTAGCTATCCAACTTAGTCGCTTTATGCCTAGTCAAATACGCGCGTTCCATTCCTTCCAATAAATAGCGTAAAAATTCGTGAGCATCTTCTTGTTGTCCAGGCACCATAGTTCGGCAAATGACTGTGGGAATATCGAATTACAATATTTATCTATGCACGCTTGGTAAACTTATCATTGGAAACAAATACATACGCTTTAGTTTATTATATATGTAAAACGGCTTGATCGCACCACCAGACTTCTGATGGCTGAACTGTAGAGTCTTGGCCACTGCACATGTAAGGCATTCCCCACCGCCATCTAAAACTATCCTATTATCAAAACACCATACAAAACCATGCTATTATTTTGTACCATACTTTCGGAGATGTGTGTGCGACAAGTGAAGTCGATAGAATATCATGGGAACTTACTGTTTTGTTCGCACTTGGAATTATGATGCGGATCTGACAGCAGCCAATTGACGACAGCCGGCACATGAAACAACGCCTGAAGTGTGCTGTTCAGATAACAAGTATTCCCGACGTTATACATGCCAGCCCCAACCGGACACGTGCCTTTCCACCCAAGATGGATCTTCTTAGGGGAGTACAGAGTGACGGCCGGTTCTGGCAGGACCGGCCCTTTGTTCGCGTCGTTCTTCTTCTTATAGCCCGCGCCATCTTTTGCTTTATTCCCCTCCAGGTTCTCAGGAGACAAATTGAGGAAGATGTTGCAGTTAGCCTGCACCTGACTCGTCGCTTGGAAATCCTTCAACTCCTCGTAACGGATTTCCGTTTGCATGATCCGCGAAGCATTGCTCACTAGCTCGATCGACAGATCGTCCGTGGTCTTGGACGGACTGCTGTTCAGAGCGCAGTGGAGCCTGGCCGCGATGGGATCGCAGACGCTGACAGCAGGCATTTTTCTTACCGCTCGAAATTCCCTCTCCTAAGTCTTCGTTAAGCAGATACACCTGCAACGAAACGTGTAGCATGAGGCATCATTTCATACAGGATTCTACCTTCGCGCGCACCATATTGATCGCATTAACGACCCGGATTACAAAGGAATATCGCGCGGGACGTTACATACACGTGTGAAATGAGAACTAATGCGCAATTGCTCACGCAGGAAATTTCGCGGGAGGAAGGATCGCGCGTGACGGTTAATACCGATCCTGGTACACGTTCCGACTCAGTCGCTTACAAAGCAGCGAGGTGCTTCGAGATACAACAGATTGATCTTATTCGCGCAACACTCATCGCGAGCTCGGGCGGAAGACACGCGGGCGTGCGGGAGATAACGCCTCCGGCGATTGTTTACCTGCTCGCCGATGTGCTGCGGTCCCCGGGCGGTTTACTGCGGCGACCATCTGGCGTGGAGTTCCGTCGGTTCCTGGCGCGCGGGAACGCGCGGTTGTCGGCTATCGCTGTGCGCGATATCGCGGGTACAGTCCCCCCGGTACGGTCGCGAAGTGGCTACCGGACGGGAGTCGCTCGCCGCCGCGGAGGTCGCGCACACACACGTGCACGCGGAGAGCGCGCGCGCGCGCGCGAACGCGTGTAAGTGCCTGTCTCTCTCTTTCTCTCGCACTCGCTCCCTCGATCGCTCGCCCGTCACGAGCGGATTTCCCGCGTGCACGCGCACGTAATAACACGTTGATATCCGCGACGCGATGCGACACGTTCACGGCGCCGCGCGCAAGAAGCAGCAGCTCTATGTCCGACGGCCGACGCCGGTCATCACATATCGATCGCGCGCGACGATTTCACAGCACATTCGTGCGTCGGACACGCGGGAACGGCGGGCGGGCACGCACACACGGCCGTGACAGCCATTTGCATTCGTTGCTATCTCCGCGGGACGGCTTCCTGCGAGCGCTTCGCCAGCACGCGGGAAAATCGGACGTCGCGCAAGATGGTTCCGGCCGGCTAACGGTCACGAGAGGGGAGGGCAGGGGACGTCAAGCCGACCGCGCGAGCCGCGAATGTCGTCGCTACCGCTGTTCCACGAGCAGTCGTCCTACCGATGGCCGATCGGCACGTCCGACAATCGATCTTTCTTACCGCGAGACGTTCGACAGATGTTCGATCCCGACCGCGGGGTTTTAAACGAGTACTTTCGACCCGAGGCACCGTCACTTAACCTATCGAGAGCGAGTGCGTTCGGAAAACTGTCGCGCGGCTATCGTTGATAGCGTCGAATGTGATTGGTGTCACGTTTGCGCGCAGATTGGCTGGCGAAAATAGACCCCTTTACAACGGATTTCGGAACGCGGTCGGTACTAGACGGAATTTATCTTTCCATTTAATACAAAAATGGCAGTTTTTAAAAGGTAAGATTGACCCGTTCACCTCAAATATTGATGAAATTATGCTTATT
>NJRP01003290.1:0-13475 GCA_003063835.1 Aphaenogaster floridana
GCACTACACAAAACAATGTGAATGTGACAACCACAGGACGTGGCTGTACCAAATATTACTATTATTGTGGTTGTGATAACCTTATCGTTTTTTCGGTGTACGTTTTGCATAAAAATTGATGTTATTTATAACAATAACAGAAACAAAGTAATTTTCAGTCAGTAAAGAAATATATGATAAATAATTCCTGTAAAGCTCAAATCGATATCTACACGGCAAAAACAATAAGGTTGCCACAACCACAATAATAGTAACATTTGGTACAGCCACGTCCTGTAATTGTCACATTCACATTGTTTTGTGTAGTGCATCTATATATATGTTTATCTCAACATTCACTATGTTTGTCTCAACATTCACTATGTTTGCTATACCAAATGCATATTGTTGCCTTCACATCAATGTGAATGTGACAACCACAAGACGTGGCTGTACCAAATGTTACTATTATTGTGGTTGTGGCAACCTTATCGTTTTTTCCGTGTATCTTGGTTTCCGAGTAAACCTGGCAAAACTTTTGAAAAATGCTATTTTTGAGCCTCTCAGAAAATTCTTATATTTTTATATTATAAGTTTTATGTTATAAATTAATTTTTTTTACATTTCAAATATAATAGTAAATAGCACCTAAACGGAGAACTGTATCCATTTATTCTTGTCCCTGAAATAAATTGGCAAATTTCGTCTTCAATTTTGTGACCATACAAACCTTCTACCCCCCCTTCTCCTCCTTAAAGCGATAAGAATCACCGATGATTATACTAATTGTAAGTAGCGCGAAAATGATTTTAACGACACAAAAAATGTCTATCGCAATTATGTAAATACAAGTAGGAGCGCTTGTCACTGTTGCATACAAGTGACTTTTTTTCTTCTCATTAATTAAATCCGAACCCAATCTGAATAAATGCAGTAAATCGCTTCAATGCGATCGTAAAGAGTATCGGGGTCGCGCGCGAACTTCCTTCTGTTGAAAGGCGTATCTCTTTCGTTGCTGCACGGAGGAAATAATCAATGGAGTCGACGGCGCAGGAAAGCGTCTTCCTTTTCATTGACCGACAGCAGCCGGGAGAGGTGCGCTATTAAAGTAATCATAAGACTTGGCGCGGGGGCAATTATGCGACCAGCTATTTGAACGGCGAGGAATACCTGTCGTGAGCGTTGAAATATGACTCAGTCCGGAGGTAGCTCCGGTCGAGCCTTCTTTTGGAGCGGATATGTCCGCGGGACCGCGGGATTCTCGGAATTAGCTGTAAGGGATCTCGAGCATGCCGCCGACACGGACTCGCCATTGTCGTGGGACACGTTCGAAACGTTCGAGGGGACCTTTGCACGACGTGTGTACAAAGGATAGGCGAACGAAGTGCTACAGTCAGGTCTGTTTAATGCCGCGATGACAAAGCGACGTAACGAAACTGTCGAAGAAGGAAAACAAAACTATCGGGAAGAAAAACGAAGTGATATTTGAGAAAGAAGAGTCCTTTTGGTCCTTATAAAATATTCAGAATTTTATCAAATCCTTTAAAATTACCTATCGCAGGAATAGATCTTCGTATCCAAACTTTACCTCACATCTTTATTCTGGTTTCCTTTAGTTTTTGCTTTGTATATATATAAGATTTATAACATATAATTATAATTATCTTTCTTCGTTTTGAGATCCGCTACATCGAGATTTGATCATACCAATTAATTAATAATAAAATATAATATTTAATAATAATAAATAAATAATGCGTCGACGCCCATCTTTTCGAGGCGTTAGTCAGATTTATATTATCTCAGTGAGACGCGATTGAGACCCTTCCTCTCGACGTCGATCGGATAGTCCGGGCGAAGTTTACGGTCGGCCAGGCACCGACGTAATTCGCGTTTACACGGGCGACTTGGTCGTCCCGCTCGTGCGAAGTCATCCGTCGCACGTTTTCATTCCATATTCGACGCGAAATCAATTAGACGTGCCTTAATTATAGGGGCGTGCGCGCGGTGCATGCGGACCATCTGGCGCGCGGTGATTAACGGGAGAACTATTTTCTGTCGTTTACATCGCGGTTTCCCGCGTGTAACGGTTCCCACGGGTACGGGCCGGGAGAGTTCCCGCGAAACGGATGACGTTGTCGCTCGTATATACGCCCGGCAGAGCGGCCGTCTTCCTTTTGTCTTCGCGCACGACTCGACGGCCCGGCAGGAAGCGGCCGAGTAACTTCCTTCGCGAGGTGATGATGCAGAGGTGGAAAATGCGTCTATTCAGGACTGACTCCGCATTCGGCCGCGTTCGACTGGAGTGCCTACTGTTAAGTGCGATTACTCGGGAAATCCGTTAAACTGGCCGCTGTTAAAGCGACGGCTCGCACGGACCCGGCTGAACGCTGACTGTACAGATCCTCCCTCTTCAGAAAACGAGATTGGGGCTACGGATCGGGTTTCGTCGAGCTTAAGCGCGAGACTGTGGAAAAGCGCGCGATCATCGGCAACGCCAGCCACACGCACGTTGTCGCGACGGACGCGTAAGTGGGCCAGGCGGCGTGTGTGAGTCAGTGCCGAACCCACATTGAAGGTGATCATCGCGCGAGAGGGATGGGGCTTTCTCAGGGCCAGCGACCGCCGCTGGCGGACGAATCTCGGCTCCGTATCGGTATATCGAGATCGACGCGTCGGCTGATCGCGAGATCACCCGCGTCTCTCGTTACAGCGGCGGATTGTAACGGATCGTCCGTAACCGCGATGACCACTCTAATCGGGTCGCGATTCTATATGCTTCAGGCGAAGACAAACAGGCGGACACAAGCGCGAGAGAGGCCTTGGTTCAGCTTTGGTTATTTATGCGAAGAACAAGTCTCGAACGGTAGCTAAATGTACCACGTCTCCTCTCCTCGTTGTCATCACGTTAACACGTCCTCGAATTTGCATGTTGCTCGCGAACGGTTTTATCAATCGTGGTTACAATCGGATGAGAAGAGTATTTTCTTCAGGACGTGACAAAGGACGAGAGAAAGAAGGAACGGGCATTCTGTTCACGCAAAGGCGATACATAAGATACCTATGTTTATGCAATCGATATAGCGCGCAGGGAACGACATGGGATGAATCGATAAGACACGCCAAGTAAAAGCAAGACGAGTTTCAGGCGTCGACGGTATTTTCGACGGGACACGTTGCTCGAGCCTCGATACACGACCCCGCCGTCGAAACGCACATAAACGTCGTCGCTCGGAAACCTGTCGCTTTTTTTGTCGGTGTGAACGATACTTAAATCATTTTGAGACGATGCTCTCTGTGCAAGGCGGTCTGGTGGCCTTAGGCTGTCGGTCACTGACACTGTTTCACAACCCGCGCGACGGGCTTCGACGGCCCGGCTCGTGTCCTCACGTGATCGCTCGGCGGAACCGAAAAACGTCCGTAAATCCGAGTGGATGCTTCATCTCGATTCTACGTGGGATCATCGCCCTTGAACTTCTCTCGAGGGACACCCTACGACATGATTCATTCAGAAGTGAATCCCGAAAAGGGCCGACCGCAGAGGATCCATCATTAAAATATCCTACATAGATTCAAATGTCCCGCATATATATATAAAATTTATTAACTTCGACTTACAGCGTAAAAGTGGACTTGGCTTACAATTTTTCCTTATTCACTCATTCTTCCATACTCCATACCTCGTTATTCTTATTCCGCAACAAATCACTTTCGCACTCTTACATATCCAATAGTCTATATGATTCTCTTCCTATATACAAGGTCTTACCAATCAAACCTCTATCTACTACATTTCACCCCCCCCCCACATACTCTCCGTCACCTCATTCTATCCCTTTAATGTGTATAAGAGACAGCCCACATACTCTCCGTCACCTCATTCTATCCCTTTACCTTCCTTTTAATATCCTCCTCTCTCTCCACAAAAATGTCCTGTATAAATTCGTCGAAGGTAAACTCTTTGAGATTCATAGCTCAGTTTCTGCAATTTTATGTTGAAGTTGTGTTTTCAAGTAACGTTTCTTAAAATATAAATAGCAGCCACCGCGTTAAACTTTTTTGTGCAACGAGCATTTCGAAGAGATATACTCTCTCATGAGGCGGAAAGCTAAAAGGACTACCTTCAGATGAGGGAGCACAAAACTTTTTCGCGACCTTGGGGAGCTTCGGCGTAAATCGCGTCGGTGAGCGTCGAGGAAGAGCGACCGGGCGACGCCTCGCTACGCTCGATGAGTCTCTCCCCAAAGGGCATTCTAAAATCGGTCTTAAGGTCGTCCAGGAAACCGCAATACCATTTCTTCCCCCTCGAGAAACTTCTCTCGCGCGAAATTCGTTTCCGCGGGTTCCCATAAATCCAGGGGATACCTGTCGCGCGTAATAAAATGAACCGAATTATGTCGAAGAGCGAAATGTTCTCGGCATGAGATTCGAGTTTTATGTAGATTCGAATGCGCGATTTAATCGTGCAGTTGATGGCGCGATTAGATTGACCTTGCCGGCGACAAATCAGCTTTGATATTTCGGAGCAACGACCGTACTGGTATGATCGGTATGGGCCACACTTAATTTACACTTCGAAGAAACGCAAATCGCCCTAAACCCTCATATTGGGTCAGAGGACGTCGCGCGAATTACAACAGAAGAACCGAGCTTCTCTCGCAAGACTAAGGGGTTAACAATCGGGTCAATTCGTCATCTAAACCAGTTAGTCGGAAGACCAGATACGATCGGCAAGACCGATAGCTCTAATTGAATTATCTCCCATCGATCGCGCGCATGAGACCCCCTTTTCACGAAACACATTTTAGAAATTGATGGTGACGTCGAATATGAATGCGAAATCCAGAATTAAATGGAAAATGATACTTTTAACGTTGATTTTTAGGCGTAAAAATACGGCTTATTAAGGAAATTCTAATTCAGATTATCTAAAGATTATTGCTAAGATTACATAGGAAAATAAAAAGAGAGAGAGAGAGAGAGAGAGAGAGAGAGAAAATCGATAAAAATGCAATCTTTCCTTTTACATACGCGTGATGGGAGCATTCGCGCTTTCATCCTCGCGCTTTCAGCTGCTACGTCGTTTTTTATTACTTCGCAATTTCAGACTGTCGAGGTCAGAGAGTGAAGCGCGCAAAGTGCGTATGATGATGCGCATATACTCGTACTTACTCGCAGCGGCGACGTTGCGTTTGTCGTGTTATGTTTCAAATTCCTGCGTCGGCGAACTGTTATAATTGCGGTACGTGATATCGCGATTGCGTAACGGCCTCTCTTTCTTTCCCTCTCTCTCTTTCTTTCTGCGTTTTCTCGCGCCTGCAAGAATTTGCGCAAACAATGACGCCGGCTGCGCGCACTTCCGGGATGACGAGCGGTGATAAATCGCGATCGAGAGAGATCAAACCGCGGCTGTGATTATTTGAAACAACGATGAATGCTTGCGCTTATATAGACGCGATTCGCGCAGCTTACTTAAACTTCCGTTCGCGACTACGATGCTTTCATTGGAAGTCTTAAATATAGTCGTCGCGAAGCGGATTATAGTTAGAAAAAAACTCACCTCTCTTTCTCCTTTCTCTCCGAAGAAAGTATAGTGATCGTAAAAGTGATTGCAGCTTTCTGAGAAAGGAAGAAAATGAGCTGGTGACTGAGTTTTTAATTTAGAATACGATTCGCCATTTCCGATCCGTCGTTGCTATAATATAAGCATATACCGAAAGCATATTGCACGTCTGCCTCGAGCTGCAAGAAATTTCATCGAAATTTCTGCTGTCATCGCTCGTTATGTTCGCGTCTATCGCGCTTTTAACGGAAAAAAGCATCTGCCATCAGCTTGACGGCTCCGTCAAAATTTTTATCTCTCCTCTCGGTTATAGGGTAATCCTCGGCCATACAGGCTGCGAGTTCACTTTGCGAACCATTCTGAGCGACTCTTCTTGAAAGCTCCAAGAATATAACGGCCAAGGGCTTTTACTCGCGTATGAAAGCTCAAGTATTTGTTACGTATGCGATTCACAATTTCATGTTTATTGAGTCTTTCTTTGGACGTAGTAATATTTTATTATTACTCCATAATGAGATTTAATTAAAGAATAATATTTAATTAATAATAATATTGCTACCACAATATTTCATTATATATAAAGAATATTATTTAAATATTTAGGCATACAAGAACGCTTGCCATTTCCTTTAGAATTTCTGAATATCAGACTTGCCATACATATATTTTTTTTTTAATTTTCTATCTACGGCGAGCACAAAATATCCTCCGCCTTAAGTAAGCGACTCTTTTCGTGACAGCTCTGTAAGTTCTTGCCGAAAAGCTCGCAAGCTCGATCCTCGATCGTTACGCACGCTTTTACGCGAAAGAGAGAACGAGGCAAAACATAGAAACCGAAAGCTTCTTTTAACGCCGTGTATCTTGGAGCTCGTCCAAAAGCTTTCCAGACAGTTGGGCGCATAACTCGACATCTCGCGGGAAGGTTACCGAAGAAGAAGCTCATCCCGTGGATCTGAGAATAATATTTACAGTAGCCGAGATTGATGGCTAAAGGTGGGTGAGATCGCGCGTCAGCGTTGAGATTAAACGGAAGCTACCTCCGGAAACTGCGAACCACAGTGCGAACGCTTATCTTGGCTGGTCCCTCACCTCCGCTCTGAATTACCTGAGACCTGCCAATAAGAAAACTTCAACGCCAGCAGCTGCGATTTTTAATTCGATGCGAGACGAGCGTAGTGTCGAGGTCGCCTAAAAGAGCTGCAGGTTCGAGATGAAATTTGGGTCGACATTGAGTGTAAACGGAACACGTGTTACTTCGCAGCCTCGTCCTTGGCCGCCCCCGATTATGTTGGCACTCTTCGTTATCAAACGACGATGTTGCGCAAAAGTTTTTGATTTATACCGGATCCACGGTGCTTAGGGAGCAGATGTTCGACGAGCGCAATAAATCCGGAGCGAACGATTACGAGCGGGCTTAACGCCGCACGATGGAGATTGAATTGGGATAAATTGCGACGGGAAAATACACGCGCGCGTACATTACATAAATAATAATCTAATCAGCGTAATGCAAGTACAATGCAAATAGTTGTGATTAATCCTCCTTCCAAGTGCAATTAATTAATTTCCACGCAAAGCGATCCAAAACACGATGTTGAATTGAATTAATTTTCGCTCTCGCTTAATATCTAAATATGAAATGAAACCCTCTTTTTGGAAGGGTTTTGAATTTGAAACGATATGATGGAAATTTGTTTCTCGGAAATAGTCGTGTACGATAAAAATTTATGTCCCATGTGTAAGAGCTGCCTCTTGTATCTCTCGCTAAGAGCATCGGAAAAGTGTCGTTCATCTCGCTCGAAATATTATAAGAGCTCGAGCGTTCTTCGAGCAATAAATCCAGCCAGAACACATATTGCGCCAATCGTGAGTAACGTTTACGAACAAATATATCATACCTGATAAATGTATCGTGCACACAGTTTTGACATAAATAAACGATCGCGTTAGGACTGTATTCAGTCTCGATCCTCGTCTAAAAGCTTTCGCTCGATTAGGCGATATATCAGCTACTTGACTCAGCTGGCAAACTTCAATAATACACGTTACATCTTTCTTTTTTTCAAACGTCTTTAACATTGAGATATATATTCTGCCGCGTTTATTTTCATGCTTTTAAATCTTTCTTATATATTTTTTTATGATTATTATTTATGTACATTATTGTATGTGTTAATATTTATGTATTTTTTATGATTAGTATTATGTACAAATATTATTTTAATGGACTTATAATAACAGGTAATAACAGATTTCTTCTTTTAATCTTTCTTATAATAACAGGTTTTTTAAAATTCGGCATCGTAAATGTATAAATTTTGAAATAATATCTTATATCGTGATATTTAATATATGTCAATATATCCGTTCTACGCTCCTTATTTTTTATCACTTTGGACGGATGCGGGTCTCGATCGCCACGAAAGCCGCCGGTTCTCCAAGGTGTAGCCCACAGTGCGGCGTATTCACGCCGCACATAAATCGCATTCGAAATCCGCGCAACGTTCGAAGCTAGCATTGCGAGAATTGCATCGATCAACGGTGGCGCGGCCCCCCGTTTTTTTCCTGCGCACCTCGCTGACCCTCTTACCTTGACCATGGCACTCCTGAATTCCTGCGATAATTCCTCGTCGGCGCAGCACGAAAGTAAATACCGATCGTGCGCTTCTCGCTTTCTCGCTTCGGCACGGCGCGGCGTCGCCGCTGAATTTTCTTCGTTCTCGCCGCCGCGCCGCCCGGAAAAAACGCCCGGGGCCAGCCATTCTGCCGGGCGGCCTTAACGAGTCCGGGTAAAAACGATTATTGAAAGCCGGGGGGTGTCCGGCGGCGCGCCGATCTCAAGGTGGACTCGAAATTAAACCGTCTACATTGATGCGATGCTGTGTTTGGATACGCGAACCGGACCTACGTGACGTAGAAACGAATGCCGATACGAATGCGGTACTAGAAAGACCGAAATGCCATTCTTTGGAAGTACACGGAAAGAACGGTTGCTGCACGGAAAAAACATTTAACTTGACTAAATTTTTCAACTAAATAAAATTTCTTCAGTTCAAGTATTTATTTATTTAACTTAAACATTTATTTATTTAACTTAAACATATAATATATTATTTAGTTAAATAAATAAATGTTTAAGTTGAATAAATAAATACTTTAACTGAAGAAATAACATTTATTTATTTAACTTAAACATATATATTATATATTATATAAACATATATATATATATATATTATATATTTAAGTTAAATAAATAAATACTTGAACTAAATAAATTTTATTTAGTTGAAAAATTTAGTCAAGTTAACAGATTTTTTTTCCGTGCACTGAGAGAAAAATTTATGATATTTGTGATTATAATGAAAAGTTAAATAATTATGGTTAGGTGCACCATTTTTATAGTTATTACTGCTATAATGTTAGTAATAATAACAAAAAAAATAGTTACAAATACCATAATTTAACTATAATTATTATAGTTAATTATTATTTATCATTATAGTTGACACCTTTTTTTAACTATAATAGTTATAGTTAAATTATGGTATTTGTAACTATTTCTTTGTTATTATTACTAATATTATAGCAGTAATAACTATAAAAAAATGGTGCACCTAACCATAATTATTTAACTTTTCATTATAGTCACAAATATCATAAATTTTTCTCTCAGTGTAGAAAAAACAAGAGAAATATCGCGATTGCGGAAGTAATATCGTGATTTGACATCCTACCGCCGAAATCTTACAAGGTAGAATTGTTGGTGGAATTAAGAAATTCGCTTTTGTAGCCTCTCTCTGAAAGAATACGTGACGTGAGAGGTTTTAAGAAACTATCACTCATAACTTCTACTGCTTGAATTACCTCTTGATATTTAATCCGCAACAAGAATGCAAATTTATTTTAATAAGTAAATAACGATCGATATGTGTACAACAGAATAAATAAATGTTGACATTTTCGATCATCGGGCGGGATCTAATAATAACTTTTGTAAATTTTATATTTCGCAAACAAGCGTAAGATCTCGCCCGATGATTGAAAAGATCAATATTTATTTATTTTGTATAAATATATCTTTCTTTATTAAGACTAATGAAACTTGGGTATGAAAATCTCGCGCATGTTCTTTTTCTTCTGTCGTTCGCGAGAGTCTCTATTGAAATTATTTCCAAGTATCTAAACGGTTTTCAGACTTTCCTTAGAAATCGTTCATAGCCAAAATCTTTTTACATACTTTTTTATACTTTTTACAGTAATGTCAATTCAGGGTTGGCCGGAAAAGTCTAATGGGTGGAAAAAACCATGGTAAATTCCGGTTTTTATTGTCCCGTACTTTATCCAATGGAATAAACTGGCAAAAACGAGAAAAGTAACTAATATGTAATACTAAAATATATTTATGACTTTATGCAAAAAAATATTTTTGCTTTAATTAATAAATCATGCTAATCATTTTGGTTCAAAGAAAAACGAAACGAATATAATATAATAATATCTTTTTTATATAATTCAAATTATTATGTGAAATATATTTTTGGAAACTTTGAAATAAACTATAAATGTTACTAAATTTTATATTAATTTTAGTTTAATGAGAAAAATATAATAGTAACAGAATTAAAAATTTTTACCTATATTAAAAATATTTTAATATAGATCTGGTTCGCATTTATCATTCAACATCTCGTAACAAAAAACTAATTTATTTCCCCTACATCGATTCCTAATTTATTAGATTATATAGATTTTATTTTGTGTGTAAAAATTGTGGGAAATACTCTCTCAATTGACGCTGAACTCGCCGGACAATTATGTAAATGCACGACAAAATTAGGGCTATAGGTCTTGGGCTGTCTGTGAATTAGAATATTGATGAAAAGGTTTTCTATTTATTTTATTGTTCTTAATAGAAAAAATTAGTTTTTCCAGTTTTTTTTGAAAATATCGATTTTTACCACTAGCATGAACTCCAAAAAATGTGGAATTTTGCTAACCCTGAATATCATACAGTACATACTTTTTACATACAGTAATATCAAGCATATAGATTGTACTTAAGCTAGAATTAAAAGGAGATCAATTTCTAACAGGTTAAATAATTATTTATAAATAAATAACGTAACCCAGTCCTGTTGCAACTTCGAGGCTTTGTCGCGCGTGGCCGTGATGCGTTTCCTCGTCAACGCGAGAACGTTCACGCTCTCGGAGCGAAATGCAGGAGACGATGACACGCGCGTTCGTGATGTTTTCCCGCGCGGAAAGAAACGTCCAGCAACGAGCCAGGAAGTGACGAGAATGGCTCGGCGTTGCGGTACATCGTCGCCTGTACGCGAGATCGCGACGTTATGTTATACGAGGATGATGTTAACATCGCGGCACACCGGTGCTCGTTGCCGCGCGACCGATTTAAACGCTGAATCGACTATCTCGGTGGCCGATGTTTTCGAAAAATGAGAACTCCTCGCACTTGCAACACTGCGCAATGCAATTGCGTTGTGGTGCACGGCGCGATACGTACGCGCAATTTCAACTTTCGATTTAAATTTTGCCGGATCTGTGAATGTGATAACTGACGCGTGCCGTATTCGCAGTACAGCTTCATTAAACGTTATTGTACGTTATTTTGGAGATACGTTTTACTTAATTTGTAAATAAAAAATTTTTTGTGCTCGCATTTGGTTCGTAAATACGGAAATTAAGATACTTATGGAAATCATTGTTTGTTGTTTACAAACGCATTGCATTTGGAGAATAGTTGTGTATGCGCTCATGGGCGCCCTTACAACTTTTTTAAAGGGGGGGGGCAGAGTGTAAAACTTACACGGAAAAAAAGAATGTTTATGCCAACCAGATTCTGGTTGGCTTGCACAGAAATCTGTTTGTGTCAACCAGATTTCTGTGCGAGCCAACCAGAATCTGGTTGGCACAATCATTCTTTTTTTTCCGTGTAGGGTTGCCAAACGAATGTTTCTTCAAATAATATTTTTTAAAGAAATATTTATGCAGATTTTTATTTTTAATTGTATAAATTTTAAACAAAAAATTATCTGGTTGTCAATAAAATCATTCTAAATTGAAAAAATTAAAATCCAGCGGGGGGCATATGCCCCTCCTTGCCCCCTCCTCATGGGCGCCCCTGCATGCGCTGAAACAGCGCAAAAGAGGTAAATACCGATAAAACCGAAACTTCACAATGCTAGCTTCACAATGCATAACATTCGCGAGTGGTTTGCGTGGCGACATGTACCGTTACGCACAATTCAAGGAGGCGACTTAACAAGGATCTGTTTTGTGCGCCCGGAAAGGGCCCACGAAGGAGGCCCCATTGTAGCCACTTTGTGGGCGCAATTATAGCACCTCCGCTAATTCTTCCTACACCGTGTCGACGGGTCGTTACACGGCGCGCTGGTTTTCTGGTAGCCGGAAATAATGCCAGTATTATAGAAACCGTTTTATCTTCGCAGTTTAAAAAACCTCATCCGTTCACAAGATTTTCAGACTTTTCTAGAAATCATGTGGTTTAAAGTCGAAATCTCTTTGCATACAATTAGTATCGAATTAATATAGGTTGTACTCAATGCTGTTAAGCTAGAATTAAAACGGCAGTGGCGTAGCCAGGGGGTATTAGGGGGATAAATCCCCCCCCTCGAAATTTTGGAACCAAATATGAAAATATGAAAATGAAAGGTTGAAAGCCGAGAGAGAAATGAAATGGTAAATGCTTTAAGATCTAAAGAAAATGTCCCGAACGAATATTGTTATCTTATTTAATTAAAAAAGTTATGAGTTGTAATCCTCCCCCTTTCCGAAATAAAATCCTGGCTACGCCCCTGTAAAACGGGATTAATTTTTAATGGATTTAGCTTAGATAATTATTTATAAAAAATCAATAAATAACGTAATATATTAATAACCCAATGTAAGAGAGAGATTGTCCGACGCGAATCGTGACTTGGTTTCGTTGTGAGAATCGGCGGTCGCTCTAACTCGACCGGTAGGAAGTATCGCTACCATCTCGCTTTCGTGCTTTCATCCCACGGTGTTGCGAACGGTTTCAGGTTCAAGGCTCTCACCGGCACTACCGTTTTGCGTAGCTGCTGACGCGTGGGCAGCGCGCCTCGATTTTTGCCGGCGAATTTGGCTCGCGGCTGACCCCGTTCGGGGATCGCGGCTCGCCGGCGAACTCGCCGACGCGGTCGGGAGAAAGGAGCGTCGCGTCGCCGTTCGGCGCGGAGGTTGGAAGGTTAATACAGCAGGCGGGTATTAATTGCGGACGGAGGGAAAGAGGACGGCGTTACATAACGCCAGGATGTCCGTCCGTTCGTGCTTCATAAGGCATTCAGCACGTGCACCTACCGCCTTCCACCTTGGAACAGTTTCGAGTCGTATACGAGGCGCGAGGGAAGGCCTCTGATTGCGAGTGCGATGTTTTCCGGTATTCGAATATATATGTCGAATCTTTCTAATGGGAATCGAAACGATTGTATTAAGAAAATTGTGACAGGTCTGTCTTTCGAATCGTGTTATCTATTCTTACCGATTGGAAGATAGAAGGGATAAAAGATTAAGGAGGAACAGGAGGTTTGTTAAATTGAACACGAAATTTGCGAATTTATTTTAGGGAAAAAAATAAATGGACATAGTTTTCCTTTATAGTACAAAACTTATTAAAAATATAGGAGTTTTCTGTCATTAAAGACAAACCCGCAAATTTCGAGTGTCTTGCGTTTTGACATGATTCCATGACTTCTAACGAAGCAATCTGCTATTTTCTAGTCTATAGTTTTCCTGAGGACATTTTGCTCTACAGCATTGAACCTCTAAAAACAATTTAAAAAATTACACGGAAAAAACAATAAGGTTGCCACAACCACAATAATAGTAACATTTGGTACAGCCACGTCCTGTGGTTGTCACATTCACATTG
>NJRP01003300.1:0-13360 GCA_003063835.1 Aphaenogaster floridana
TTCGTTTATAAACGAATTCGTTTATAAACGAACGATTTCAAGAATAGCCCCCCTGTCGCCCTTTGTTCGCGTCGTCATGCCCCAACATGCTCCTACTCACTCCAATGCACTCTAATTGGTTGGCGTAACCGGAATGACCGGAATCAACGTATCGGAGTGCATTGGAGTGAATAGGAGCATGTTGGGGCAGGTTGACGCGAACAAACCTAGAAACTCTAATCGACAGCACGACGGTTGACAGCCCTGCTCGTAGATTACTTGTGCGCCCGTTCAAATTGAATTGACAAAGTCCGTTACTGTTGATAGGTATGGTTATCGTTTTCCGTGCATAGATTGAACTCGAGAGGACGTGAGTTCCTGAGCTAAGACGTGTAATATACGACGTGTAATGTAAAGACGTGTAACATACGACGTAAGAACCACGATAAAATTGACAATATATCTTTCGTTAAATTTAACATACTTCGACACTACGTTTTATAACTAAATAGTCGACACTACGTTTCATAACTAAATAGTCTACATGTTTTGTATTGCATGTTTTGTATTGCAAGTCAAATGATAAGCAATCTATATATGTCTCAATTATAGCTTATCGATTATACGAGATGAACCCGTCTTATACTGCACCGCAGCCTGAAGTCGGAAAGCCAGCTGTAGACAGACCTCGTTACAGTGTGCTACTCGCCCCATTCCAGCCGGTAACAAGGATTGAACTGGAGACCAAGATAAACACCAATATAGAATGTTATTTAGATGTGAGAAACGCTAGCGCCAAGACATTAAACGTATGGGAAAATGTATTTTTTAAATATTTTAATTTTTTATATAGAATCGTGTATCACACATACAAATAACTGCATAGACAAATGGTATTTGAAGTCTCTCAAAACTTGTCTTTTTGTTTTATTTAATGATATTTTTTAGGTATCCATAACAAAACTACCATCTGTGGAACGTCAGATTATCCTAAGCTTATCTGAACTAGAAATTCAAGGAAACAGCAATGGCACAATACATATCAAGTGGTTGCCCAGAGAAGCAGGATGCTGGCGAGATATACTGCAACTTACCGATAGTAGACGAATTAAATATGATATTATCATAGCAACGACTGCTAAGGATGATAAGAAAAGCAAGAAAACAAGAAGAAGGCTGTACCCAGCTTTATCGTTATCAAAGTCATCGAATCTTTCCAGGTCAAGGGTAGACAAACAATTCCATGGAAATAATACATTGAAAGTTCCAACTATTGGTCAGGCCTTGGTCACCAATCTTGATGCACAAGTAAAACAATGCAAATCTAAGTATGAAAACGATTTGGATAAAGAGAACATCTCAAGTAAAAATAATGAAACTAAGACTGATGCATCACAAGCAAAAGACGATAGAATCAATGGAACTCATAACGGGCATGATAAACTAGAGAATATCTTGTGCGAGCAAAATATAAACGTGTGGAATGACAGTAGTATTCTACCGCAAGTCTTGCTTCCTTCAAACGGGCCACAAGATATACGTCGAGCCACGTACATTAAAGATAGGAGATCTTGCAGCAGTACACTACATGAGCACAATGAAGAAGTCAATGAAAATATGGAGTATGATAAGGACAAGGCCCAGTCTGATTTTTCCATGGTGTTGAATAAATTTACATTCCCATCTACGGATGTAATTTCGAGTTCTCCGTATTCGTCAAGGAGAGAGTCGATAGAATCCACAACTTCGCAGAACGTAGATAAGCATAGAACATTCAATATCAGTCGCGGTCAATTCTTTGAGACGTCTGTAATTTATGATACGAAGGCCCCTGTCAATGCAGCATCTGTATTGCAACCAGCAGGTTTGCATAACTTCTCCCCAATTAAACCTAATGGATGCTCACTCTTAACTAATATCAAGGATTTAATTTCATCGTCACCGATTCAATTTCAACACCACATATCAAAAGATCCTAATGAATACGCGAAGCATCTTGTGGTGGATATAAATCCAAACATTCAAACAACCAATTGTGAATACTTCAGTTTTGAGATCATGCCTAAAAGCATTGAGGCAGCTAAAAAGACAGGAGATATGTATATCGAGATTTCTCCACCGAGAAAACATTTCCATTCTAAGATGGTATCTATATCGGTATCGAAGTTGAGCAGCGCGAAAACCGGCAGAGTTACAAAAAACAATTCTTTGTGTGACGGTGGAAATAGGAAGAAGTTACAACTGAATGTATCTGCTGCAAGTAAGTCTTGTCTTTAAAAAAATTATATTCTCAATAATATCAGTTCTGATTTGTGTATTGCAGAATTTGCAGAAAAGAGTACGAAGAATGTACCAGCAATCAAGATAAACAAATTGTCCCTCAGTACCTTGCGTAGTACAAAGTGGCATAATTCGTCATTCATTAGAAATTTAAGTCTTAGAAAGCGAAACAAAAAGGAATCCTTCATCTATGAAACATACGGATTGGATCCCTTCGCACCATCTACAACGGAGGATCCATTTATTAAAAGGTTAGCTAAGCTATAGTTGACACAGAGAATATTTTACACTAATATTATATAAATTCAAAATCTATATGTACATATATATATATATTAGATTCAATTAAAAATTTACTATTATATATAATTTTTGTCATAACTTTTTTGTTGTTTTTACAAAATTTTTAATTTTTTATGTTAATTCATTAACTTGCAAAAGATGCTGCTATTTCATTAATGTAAATTTTATTTGAATCCAACTACAAACTGAAAAGTTGATTTTGATGATTGTTTTAACATGTTGGTTAATCTTATTATTATAACAGTACAGTGCATTTTGATGAGCTATGGCTGCTGCAGCAAGAGTTTGCGTTCACAAAGTGGTTGAACGCTTTGCTATCTTCGCCTGAGGACCTATCCGTCGACATTGAAACTGCTGTAGCGGACATCGGCAAGATATGGCAAACGTGCAAGGCGCAAAAGAACACTGTATTGGCTGAAACCAAGGAGGCTGTATCTGCTAGGTATGTATTATATTAATAATATGGAAAAGTCTGCTTTAAAAAAAATTATGACATAAAAGTTAATCTTAAATAACCGCCAATTATTTTAATTAATAATTTTTTTTAGATATCACACGAATACGAGATTAAACACATTACGAAAAGCTGCAAATGCTATGTTCAAGCGTAATGAAGTCACGCAAGTTCTCTCACAAACTAACTTGTACATTGCCAAAGAAACTTTGTGTATTAGATCAGATCGTAATCTTCAACGTGATATTGGTACGTTAAATAATTTTTTATATCGTTTCTTGGGATTATAAACTGTTCAATTTTCGTTTTCCTAATCTTTTATTTTCTTTATGATCAAAGAAAACTTCTCAATTGATAAATCTTGCGCATACATTGTAATGTTCTAAGTCAAACGACTTGACAACAGGTTTACAGAAGCTCATATTGGGATTATTTCTGAGTTACAATCCTCTATGGCTACGTATCGGCTTGGAAACCGTATACAGCGAGAGTATTTCGCTACGCTCAAACAACGACATTGTTGGTCTGACTCGCTTCTTATTAACGAGATTCTTTTCGGATCCGCGACTGACAAAGATGCCTGGCTATCATAAGACCGATCCGAGTAAAAAATTTGTCACGCAGCTGAACCAGTTTATTCTGAGAAAATTCTTATTTCTAGTATATTTCCTGGACTATGCTAAGCAACAGAAACTAATCGGCCATGATCCATGTCTGTTCCACAAACGTGCTCAATATAAGGAGAGTCGCGAAATCTTGCTGAGTTTCTCGCGCGAGCTCCTAAGCGGTATTGGTGACGTGACTAAACTGTTACGTAGTCATAACTATATGCTCACCTATCGGCAGACTCACATCGAAGAATATGATTACGCGGTAATGAATATACGGAGCGATTTACGTGACGGCGTGCGACTGTGTCGCGCGATGGAGCTCATCACCGGCGCCCGAGGATTGACCCAACGTTGTCGGGTACCGGCGATATCGCGTCTGCAGAAGGTGTACAACGTGGATATGGCGTTGAATGCTTTGCGCCAGGCCGGCTATGTCCTCGAGGGCGACATAGACGCGAAGAGCATCGCTGACGGCCATTGCGAGAAGACTCTGTCGCTCCTCTGGCAGATCATCCACAAGTACCAGGCGCCGCGGTTCGATCGGGCGGCTCGCGTGATCCAGAGATGGTGGCGAGCACAACTCTGGTATATTTGTGTGAAGAACTTTCTACATGCACGTAGGAATCTTGCCGCAACAATAATCCAACGCGCATGGAGACGCAAAACAATGCGGTCCTCGCCTGTGATCGAAATTGACTGTAATTTGGAGGAACGCAAAAGATATTTGTGCATCAGAACAGCCACAATACAACTTCAAAGGTGGTGGAGGCAGGTGCGAGGAAATACAAAGAAGCTACAAGAGCTGAGAAAGAGACATAGTGCGGTGATTACGTTGCAGAGGAGATGGAGAGCTATGTTGCTGATGCGGATACAACGACATCGGTATCTCAATCTGAAGAATGCTGCATTGATAATTCAAACCCGTTGGAGAGCAACGCGGGAGATGAAATTGCAACGTTCTAGGTATCTCGCGTACAGAGATGCCGCCGTGAGAGTGCAAACCTGGTGGAGGTCCGTGAAAGTCATGCGGGAGGTACGCGGATGGTTCCTTCACAGCAGACAGAGCGCTTGTATCATTCAGGCTTGGTGGAGGCAACATTTGCTGGCGCGAAAAGCGCGCGATGACTTCTTGCTGATGAGAGCTGCCGCTCGTAGTATTGAGAGATGGTGGACAAGCATAATCGACAGAAAGAAGTTCCTCTTGTACCGGAAGAGTGCTATTCTCATTCAGAGAACATGGAGAAAATATCGAATGCGCAAGCAAGAAGTTGCCTGTTTGAAGATACAAGCGTGGTGGAGAGCGGTGGTGTGCTCGCGCAGATATAGACTTCAGAAGTCTTGCTGCCTGAAATTGCAACGTTGGTGGCGCGGAATCGAGCTTATGAGATATCAACGCATGGAATTCCTACAACTGCGAGAAGCGGCATGTATCATACAGAAGAACTGGCGGGCGAGAATTGTCATGAGATATTACTTTAAGCAGCGGGAAGCAGTTTTGATGATACAATCATGGTACCGTCGTACCAATTCAGCGAAGACCGTCCGACGACGTTACTTGGAGATGAGAGGCGCCGCGATACGAATACAGAATTGGTGGCGCAACATTACGGTAGTCCGTCAAGAACGGAGGAGATATCTGCGGCTTCGCGAGAGCGCCGTCCTCGTGCAAACTTGCTGGCGTCGACGTGCCTTAGCTCGCGCAGATCGCCAGCGATATTTGACGAAGAGGAAGGCATGCGTCATTCTCCAATCCTGGTGGCGAATGATCAGAATGAGGAGCGAATACAAACGGTACAAGACCTGCGTGTTAAAGATGCAAAGAAGATGGCGAGCGAATAAAGCCACTCGCGTCGCGAGGAGAGAATATCTGCTGACTCGCGCGGTCGTCGTCGTGCAAGCACGCTGGAGAGCTCTGGCGGCGAGGAAACGATTCGTCGCTTTGCGCCAGGCTGCGATAGTCATTCAGTCGTATTACAGAATAAAAATTGCAACGCGAAGATACGAGACCAGCAAGTATGCCGCGTTGATCATCCAAACCTACTGGCGAGCCTATGTTACTGGTAGACGAGAGAGACTGCGTTATCTGTCTCTGCGCCAGACAGCGATCACGTTGCAGCGTCGTTACAGGCAGAAGAGAATGGAACGTGAAGAATTATACCGACGACAGCAAAATGAGGTTGCGTTGATCGCTACAAAAATTTTGGATGAATGCGGAGAAGCTATTCAGGTTCAAGACGTTACCACGACACTTGCGCTTCCAGGTAGCTACTACTGGCAAGAGAAGATCAATGTGCTGCGCAGCTGCAACAGCGTTGGGATGCTACTTACTTGCTTGAGTAGTTTAGGTAGATGATGCATTCACTTAAGGAATAATACTGCATGATAGATTTGTTCTTAGTAATATCTTTAAAAAAAGTAAAGAATTTGTATAAAGTAAAACTCTTTATCTTCACATAACTTACGCTACGTATTTCCTTAATGGATGATTTTCTGGTAGTTCTCTTGACAGTATAAATGATAAATTATGGTCATTACACACAGACACTATAACGATATTGTCACCAACCGTTTGCGTCATCCTCTGCGATTTGAACCTGGCTGATGATATTTACAATACGATAATACAGAACAACAGATCACTACCATGGATGAAGGTCTGTCTACAAGCATGTAGCATTTTGATCACCCTGGCGAAGGACTCGTACACGAGAAAATATGTCCTTAAGGTAGGTTTTAGAAGTCGATGATTCATCTTCCTTCTGTCATTACATCATTAAAAAAAAATAAAATTTGTGTTGATTGTTAGAAAAAGTATGCACTGGCGTTAGTGAAGCTTCTGAGCGGATCATTGAAAGACAAGGAAGTATTTCTGCACTGTGCCACTTTAATATGGCTGCTTAGTCAGGATGAAGATTACTTGAAGGTATAGCTCGCTAAATTAAGCTGAGAATAATTTTTAAATTCTTGAACTCTTATAGTACTCATCATCTTGAATCCCATATATTTTAGTGTCCTTAAATTTTCTAATTTACAAATTCTTTAATCTCCTTAATAACTTTTTACTATACTTTTAAATACTTAGCTAATTTTATATATCCTCAGGTACTTTGTTAACTTCAAATATTAAAAAGTATAAAACAAGGCAAATGAGAGCTAGCGCCGTTAGTAGAGCGAAGAAATAAATCACAATTAAATATAATATTCATAAGTTTATAAAATTAACAAACGTTTCGGCCTACAGTTTTGGGCCATCTTCAGTGTGTCCATATAAATTCAACAAATAGTCATAATATAAAACGTTGGAATTCAATAATACGTTGGAATTCAATAATCACGTTTCTTAATTTCTTGGTTTTAATTTTATTGATTAAAGGCAATAGTCACATCCGGGTTTCGACGTTGACACCTGCCACCACCTATTATTGAATTCCAACGTTTTATATTATGACTATTTGTTGAATTTATATGGACACACTGAAGATGGCCCAAAACTGTAGGCCGAAACGTTTGTTAATTTTATAAACTTATGAATATTATATTTAATTGTGATTTATTTCTTCGCTCTACTAACGGCGCTAGCTCTCATTTGCCTTGTTTTATACTTTTTAATATTTGAGATTGCACATCTTGAGAGCTTTAACCTTATTTATTTATTTGTTAACTTCTTTTCGTTTTTATATAATTTTTCAGGCTATAGCGATATGTCCGCAAATAAGTTGGCTAATAAAAAATATTCTGCAAAAAATCTTGAAGGACACCACAAAATTCCAAAAATTTGAGGACTTAGAGAAATTGTATCCTAATTGCGAATCTGATCGAAATAGCTCGCAGAAACCGCGCCTATTTACCGATATGAGTTTTGCCGTTGCAGCTATTGTTGAAAGAATTTGCAATATTTAAGGTTGGTAAATAATATATATTCATTAATTTTTAAAAATTCTGTTTGCAAAATATTCTGAATGTTGATCCTTATTAGGTTTAAATCACAAAAATATAAAAATGTTAAACTGTAAATTTAACTTTTAAAGAAAATTTAAAAATATGAGGAATTAAAAAAATAAGCGTTTTGAAAAGTGTCATCTTTTACATACATATCTGCAACTGTTTTCAAATATGACGATAAGATTTTAAATATGATGAAACCAAATGAAAAGCTGACAATCTCGCGACTAAAGCCGCAAAAATCAAGACAATTAAGTTTTCATTCTGCTTTAATAACCGACTCATTCCTAAAAACGTGGCAGAACGCTGGCAACGATGACAACTCGATCTGCGTATAGTACAATAAGATATAAATGTAATTTTTATTTACAGTGAATTATTTAATCACAAATAAAATTAATAATAATAATAATGCCGAGATGATGATGACAATGGTAATGACGATGATCATAATGGTGACAATTTGACAGTGATGATGATAAATTATAACTATATAATAGTGATAAAACCGTAATTAGCAACAGCAGCAGTAGACTCTAGTAATAATGATTGTAGTGGTAGTTAGTCGTAGCGGTAGCAATAATTGTATTTTCTTGACTTAATTATCATGTACAGACTTAAGTTCTTTGATCTGTTTAATCAGATACGCCTTCTCGTCATTGAACTGCTCGTCTTCGGAACGATCCGTGTGGAAGCGCGTCAGGAACTCGATCAGCTTCTCCTGATTGCGGAGCAATATGTCCAGAATGGGTTTCGGTTTGTTGGGATTTGCCACAAATACCTGGATCCAACCAGAAGAGACCATATTCGTTAATCCTCTATTCCCTCTCTTTCGATGGGATCATTTTTTACATGTTTATTGAGACGAGTCTTAAACTCGAGAAGAGACGAATCTTATACCGTAATGTCAAGTATTGAGAAACTCAAAGATACAAGTTAATATTAACCCGACTTGCGAGTTAAAAATTTAAATTCGTTTGTATTGAGTGTTGCCATACCTTGAAGACGTGGAAAGCCTCAAACTGTATATTACGTGACTTCTCCTTTAGCATATTCATCATTAACTTCAAATTATCTGGATTTGATATATATCGTGTCATAACCTGAAACAATTTTAACATGAAAACCAATTCCTACAAGATTGCTACCATTTGCCAATAGCTTCTCACGAATGTAAAGAAATATTAAGATTTTGTGTTGTCAAGAATATTCTACTATTGCATGCTATTAATTTGTATTATTATATTGCAATGTATTTCTAATTGTCGATAGATTAAACAATTTTTTTTGACTAATTATTTTATTAACAATATTTTTGACAAAATATAAGTGCAAATTATATTTTAAGAATTTTTGTTTATATAAATTATTGCGGTTCTTAAAATCTCTGTTGTATATATTAATATTTTATGTATTGACTATTTGTAATCGAGGAACATGTGCCGGCAAAATATATCCATTTTTTCTAAAAATATACTGTTTATATTAATGAAACATAGTATATTATTTGGGCGATATTTCTAGTGATTAGACACTTTAGCGTGTGATGCAAAAATTATTTTATACTTAGAAATTAGTTTGAAAATTTCTTTGGTATAATTATATATTACACACATATATATATATATATACATATATATATATATATATATATATATATATGGCAAATCTAGATACTTACTGTAAAATTGTGTCTATCGAGCAATAGCTCGCCCAACAGTTTTAAACTCTGCCGTCGTGTTACATAGTTTTCTGAATTGAGTAACCTCTGATAGTGTGAGAAAACTTTATCATAATGTATCTCTAAGAATTCGGCGCTGAGTATTTTGTGCCTCGTAAGTAATTCCTGGATAAAATCGTGTTAATCACTTCATTATATTAAATAGTATAATATTAACAATATAGTAACTAAAATATTTTTTGCAGATATGAAATATTTTTAATAAAATAAAAAATTAATAAATATTTAAATAAATAAATATAGATATTTTACATGCTTCTTGTTTGTATCGTAGAGCATGACATACTTTAAACGTAGAGAAAGCGTCAGATGCGATATCGAACGTAGAGACCTCGACATATCTAAAGAAGTTGTAAAAGTCATCCGAATAGATCATGATCTTGGCCAGGGCTTCGTATCTCGCGCACTCTCGCAACATTGTGCCACAGTTGAGTGCGATGTCTTGATGTTCGTAACTACAAGTCAAAAAATACATCCATTAATAGACATAATTTTATTAGCCTGCTGACATCTCGTAAAGGAAAAGGGACTCACCCAGACATAAGTGTAAAAAGAATTTCAGGTTTGGTACATATGTATTCTACGGTGGGTGATCTAGTTCCAATCTGCCTCCGCAAAATGTTATTGAAAACCTGTGCGACATCCTTTTTTCCCTTAATTAGGAACAGAAAGGTTTAATTCATAACAGTTGTTAATGAGTCACATTAACAATTTGGAAAAAAAGAACGTAAAGCTGTAAATTATTTCATTAAATATTATTTAATGAAATATGTAAAAAAAAATAATTTAATATTAAGAATAATATTAAATACTAAAAAAAATATTAAATAATTGCTTTAAAACTAGAACTTCTCTTACATCCTAAGCGAGCACTTTAATGCTGCGCTCTAATAAATATTTTAATATTTAGTAATAATTTCACATATACATATTTTTCTAAATACCACAAAAAATATGGCGTCCAATTTGTTTGGATAATTTCATGTATATTGAGGGCATACCTCGAAGTCGATGCGACTCAAATTTTGCACAAGCAGAAGTAGCAGATTGCTGTTGTACAATTCCTGTGCCAACTGTGCCACCACGATGTCTGCCTGCGGTTCCGTCTCGGCCGTGCCATATAGCATGTTTTTGATGTGCACAAGATTCTTGCTCACATCTTCTTGCGCCTAAAAGGGGATGTATTTCATCGTAGAAACCGACGTGTATCGACAACAACGTACCTTCTCTACCTTCTTGTCGCCGCGTTCCAACGCGTTTACCGCCTCCTTGAGAGCCTTCACCACTTCCGCTGGACTCTTCTGGGACTTTCCAAACAGAGGCATGTTTTCTTAGAATGTATGCACCTTATGGAACATATCCAAAAAGAAATAGACATTCTTTATTACTCTCCGCTGCCAGAGAATATCCTTAAAAAATGTTTATGATGTTTGAAAAACGCTATAATGACTATTATTCATATTAAATACGAATAGAAAGTGAATGTTATAATAAATTTAACACACATCGCTACACGACCAAAATATAGTGCAAAGCGAGATATGTATGTGTACATGTACATTCTAGGCTCATGAATGCAAGTTATTCATATCCTTGCAACTAGTGTATATCATGAAAAATATCAGAACAATTATATTGTGAACGTGATGAGCCATCTACAATGAGTCGCAGTCGTAAGAGTCGTAAGAAATTGACCAATTACAGTTTATTATTCTTCGATCGCAAGGAGAATAATGGACTGTGATTGGTATATTTCTTACGACTCTTACGATTGCGACTCATTGTAGATGACCCTTGAGAAAGGCTACTTGAAACCAGAGCATCGAGTACAGCTGCATGGTCACAGTTTCGCATAACGTAACGAAGGACCTGGGTTGGCAAAGATACGTCTGGCTCCATCCTAAGACACTCTACACAATACAAGCATAAACTAGGGCCGGTTGTTCCAACTTCTTGATAAGCTAACTAATAGTTAAATCATACGTCTATCTTTGTTTCTCCTTCGAATTAGACAAAGATAAACATATGATTTAACTGTTAGTTAGCTTACCAAGAAGTTGGAACAATCGGCCCCAACTTCTTGTGATGAGCTAACTAACAATTAAATCATATGTTTATCTTTGTCTAATTTGAAGGAGAAACAAAGTTAACTATTAGTTAGCTTACCAAGAAGTTGGAACAACCGGCCCTAAATTTCAAGTGGCTCCCGAACCACTTATAGCGGCCACGACGCAGCGTACCTTCAATGTCATCATGTGCCAATGATCACGGTATTGGCGTCGGCGACGGCGAGCTTCCCGTCTCGATCTCGCGAGATCCCCGCGAGGTTTACGCGAGCCGCGGAACGAGGGCGACGCGAGAATCCGCGGAGAGAGAGAGAGAGAGAGAGAGAGAGAGAAAGAGAGGTCGTCCGTGGCCGACCAAGGTAACCTAACCTCGAAAAGCGACCGCTCTCGACCCGTGACCGAGTCCATCGAGCGTCACCTGACCGGAACGACCGAGCGGAGTCGAGAGCGAGAGATGATAACGAGGTCGTCTCGCATCAGATCGGGCGCCGAGAAGATCGAGGATGCTACTGCTCGCAAGACGCGGGAGGATCGCGATCGATCGACGCCGCGATCGATGACGAGCGGCGAGAAAGAGAGAGACTCGTCGAGTTCGACGGTGCTCGTCTTGCGCGCGCGAGATTACGAAGGTTACGAGGCTACGGATTCTAACCTAAAATCTCTCCCAATTGCTTACCATGCAAAGGAGGTCCGAGCGATGTTAGTGGCGTCTCGCTCGCGGCTCGGACGTGCGCGTGCAAACGCGCGTTAGGATCTGCCCTGGCTGCGGCCTGGTGGCGAGCAACGGCTGCGTACGGCGTTCGTCTATCTGCGTGTCACATCAGATCTCTACGTGCGCGTATACAGTATGGTACACAGTACGTGTTCCCTGCCCGTCGGCGACGGCGACGGCGACTTTTTATTTGCGATTCGTATCGTGCGGCTTTAATGCAGCAGCGCGACGTATCACGCGTACGCACGTATGTATATATGTGTGGGGTGAGTCACGAGACCACGGCGACCGCCAAGGTGCTCGGATCACCAGGCGCGAGCGTGTCCGCGGCTTGTCGAGCTTGCCGACGCGGTCGATCGTCCCCTTTTTCAGTCGTGCATGAGTCGGGCAAGGCGAGCGTCGGTGATCGACGTAGCCACGAACGGCTCCGGCGGTGTGTCGCTCGACTTATGGCTCACCCTGTAGTACACGATATGACGACGGCCGCATACGTGTTTCACGGCGCAGTACGAACATGGTCGCCAATCTTTGACGGATGAAACTTGATTGGGGAAAAAAATTGCTTTATAGCGAATTCGATCACTCGCACTACACTGGGGTGCGTTCTGGGGTGCGTTCCAAAACGTACTACAGTAACTAAAAATCTATAGTTTACGTTACGTATGCTATAGAGTTTTAGTTAACAGAGTAGAGTTTTGGAACGCAACCCAGGAATTACGTCCGGATTAATGCATATTAAAGGCTGTTACACATGAACATATTTAAATGCAATGGTACAATATAATCAGTTTAAGGGTGCTTCCCCATGCAGGTCAAAAATTCGGAAAACGGAATCTCGGAATCATTCTGATTGGTTAGCCCCATGGGGCACAATACAAGCCCCATGGGACTAACCAATCAGAATGATTCCGAGATTCCGTTTTCCGAATTTTCGACCTGCATGGGGAAGCACCCTAACGATGAAATCATTAATGCGTATTATGCTATAAATAATGATAATATTATTAATTATTTATATAATTTAAAAATATGTGCTTTTACATTTAAATAACTTCATGTACTCATACTACAGGTTTGTTCGCGTCACCTGCCCCAACATGCTCCTATTCACTCCAATGCACTCCGATACGTTGATTCCGGTCATTCCGGTGACGCCAACCAATTAGAATGCATTGGAGTGTGTAGGAGCATGTTGGGGCATGGCGACGCGAACAAACCTTATGTTTACGCGAGTGTTACTTCTGTAGTAACTTACTCAAATTATCGATAATT
>NJRP01003318.1:0-13188 GCA_003063835.1 Aphaenogaster floridana
GCTCATCTCTGTACGCTCATTGGATATCGCGCGTCGCGCGCGACTAAATCGCGCTGGTCTGCAAGAGCCATAATACGTAAACGTAAGGTTTCGACCAATCGCGTTGCTCGATTCTGTTACGAACGGCCGAATCGAGCAACGCGATTGGTCGAAACCTTACGTTTACGTATTACGAAAAGTGTGTGTTTAGGCCTTGATGGCCATTACTCATCATTGCCAAAAAAGAAAGATAGAACGATGTTTGTGTCGATTTGTGTCGCTTGCTGGAAAACCTCCGTCGTCGAATGCGAAAAGTACAGTAGTGAGGTGTAGACTGCAGCGTGCTGCATTCGTGAGGTCAGAGGTGCGTTCGTTCGTCAGCGTTCGTCGATTTCCGTCACCGTTCGTCACAGGGAGTGACCGGAGAGGAGACCGGAGTGACTGGCAATGTAGCGTCGTGTTTGTGATTCAATGCTCACGTTTTTATTTAACGTATTTTTTTAATTTCATCTTTTTCGGAAAGCTTTATTCGCCGTATGAGATTCGGTACGTTTAAGTGAATACCACTTCAATATCGCAGCGAACGCTTCGATCGAATTATCGCACATCGAAACGTAGGGATAAGACGGCACGGATTAACAAGGTGGTCGTCATCTAGGGAGTGTCTCCTGAAAGCTGCGTCTTGTCAGTTTTGCTGTATTTCCTAAGGTCACATTCCGATGTTGTAACATTCTCGATCAAGATTAACAATAATACTATAATCTTGTGGAATTGTAAGATGTTTGTATAGTTACAAGATGATTGGAATGATGTCTCGTTTATTGACTACCGCAGTGTTTTCGCTAATCCTTTTACTTCCCGCATTTGCACAAAACATCCTATATGGAGAACAAGCTTACGAGTGTCCTCAGCATTGGATACGATTTCAAGAATCGTGCTATCGTTTTATCAAGAGCCCGCTGAGACCACGTGAGGATGCACGCAGGAATTGCCAAGCGTTCCAAAGTGATCTGCTCACCATTAACTCAATGGAGGAGCATGGGTTTCTACTCTATCAATTGTTGTGGCAAGATCCGCAGCATCGCAGATGGTATACCGGAGTAAAACTCCAGAGCGGCCTATGGATAAACGAGGCTGACAGTACAACATTGATAAACATGGATAACGCCTTTCTGCCTGAACCCAATGACAATGTACTGGGAAGAGATTATTTAGCATACTCTTATTCCAATAATCTCCAGCGTTGGGGACTCGAGAAGGTTACTGGCAGGGAAGAGCTATTGTACATCTGTGAAGCACCTATCGCCACTCTTCACAACTTGGTGGAAGATGATCGTACTTATCAGTATGGAGTCGATATTGATAACCCTCTTCAAATACCAAGGGGGCCATATTTTATAAAGCAACCCATGAGCAAAGTGTTTGATGTGTCAAAGAGAAGAATAAGCAACGATGTCTCGCTAAGCTGTTTGGCAGGAGGTTATCCTACTCCTACTTACGAATGGTTTAAGGAGGATTACGAAAACGATCGACTTGTCGCAACGAAAATAAATCCTCTTACAAATAGCAGATATACTGTGAGTGGTGGAACATTAATCATCTATGAGCCGGAACAGGTGAAGATCTCTTTAGTTTCTTTTTCAGATATCATAAGTTGTTTTAGAAATTTATATTGAATTGATATATACATGTGTATATATACATGATGTATATGTATATATTTCTAAAACGTGTGTGTATATATATATCTATTTTTTATTCATTATTGCATATTTTTATAGCCCTTCTCGAGACCTTTTCAAAACACACCTAAAAATTGTCTTTTGCATAAGCCGTTCCGGAAATATGAAGGTTCAAAGTTTACAATATTTTAACATAAAATATAAAATATCTCGTAAACTATTCATTGAAGAGCAACCATGTGTTTTCCTTGCATCAATTGATTCATCTCAGTATTCTGCATTAAAGTATTAAGGTACAGTTATCGAAAAATGAATGGTGTTTTGAAAAGGTCTCAAGAAGGGCTATAAGAATATGCAATAAAAAATAGGGGGCTCCATTTAAAAAATTCAAAATGACCTTGTCCTGACCTTGGCGACGCCACCCAGAGTCAAACTGATATCATCAGTAAATAGATCTTTTTAAACCCTACAACTTTTGTCTGAACAACTTTTTTGTATTTCTAATTTTCTACGAAATAATTACATGTTTCCACTTAAATCAGACATACTGTATATCTGTCTCTTATACACATCTAGATGTGTATAAGAGACAGGTCCTGACCTTGGCGACGCCACCCAGAGTCAAACTGATATCATCAGTAAATAGATCTTTTTAAACCCTACAACTTTTGTCTGAACAACTTTTTTGTATTTCTAATTTTCTACGAAATAATTACATGTTTCCACTTAAATCAGACATACTGTATATATACACCAATGATTCTATTATTTATTATTTACAGACAGAAGATCGTGGCTCGTATCATTGCAAGGCAACTAACAAATTTGGCACTATTATCTCCGAGAGTGTTGAATTGTCGTTTGGATATATCCTAGAGTTTAATTTAAAACGTTCCGAGGAACGCGGAGATAATCATTGGGGTAAAGCAGTTTACTGCGATCCACCACAACATTTCCCAGGTGTTAAATATTATTGGGCGCGCGATTATTTTCCTAATTTCGTTGAGGAGGATAAACGTGTATTTGTATCACACGATGGAGCACTTTATTTCTCTGCGTTGGAAACGATTGACCGAGGGAACTATTCGTGCAATGTTCAAAGCGTTGCATCCGATACCGGACGTAATGGGCCATTCTTTCCATTAAGGGTGGACATGCATTGTAATTACTTTGGATTATCACTGAATTGTCTTTTAAACATCTAACAAAATAGAAAATGATGGATTAATAAATGTAATAACTTTTTAAATTTTTCAGCTTCGTTCCAGCAGTTGAAGTTCCCTAATAATTTTCCAAAAGCGTTTCCAGAAGCACCAGTAGCTGGAGAAGAAGTTAGACTGGAATGCATTGCATTTGGATAGTAAGTTTACTCGCATTGCATACTTTTTACATATGTGAAAAATGTATGAATTTGATGTGATTATAATAAATAATTTATTTCCACAGCCCTGTTCCCTCATACAATTGGACGAGAAGAGGTTCTGTCTTGCCACGCGGATCATATACGGCGAGTTACAATCGAGTATTGATAATACCCCGTGTACGTGTGGAAGATCAAGGCGAATATGTTTGCCGAGTGCACAACGACAGATTATCTATTGAAAATTCCGTGCGATTAACCATACAGGCAGCGCCTAATTTCACCATTCCATTAATTGACAAGCACATGGATAACCGGGGGGATTTAACTTGGACCTGTGAAGCATTCGGTATACCGGATGTCACCTACAGCTGGTTTAGAAATGGAGAACTCTTGGACATGTATACTCTACCACCCGAAGACAGGGATCGTTATACTATACAAGATAACGTACTAAATATACGATATTTGGATCCTGAAATGGATCAAGCCATGTATCAGTGTCGTGCGAAGAATCAGTTGAAAACAACATACTCGTCGGCTCAACTTAGAGTCTTGTGTATTTATTTTTTCCTCATTTTTATTGCATCATTGTATAATGTAAGGCATTATTGTACAATGCTTTTCCGTATTTCAGCGTTGAAACCTTCTTTCAAGAAACGGCCTATGGAATCCGAGACGTATGCAGCTGAAGGAGGTAACGTCACGATTGTATGCAAACCTGAAGCCGCGCCTAAACCGAAATTCGTCTGGAAGAAAGATGGAAACGTGATCGGATCGGGCGGTAGACGAAGAATTCTAGAAACTGGAAATCTTATCATCAGTCCGGTATCGCGAGACGACGAAGGAACATACGTGTGCACAGCAACGAATCAGTATGGCAGCGATGAAACTCGTGGACGATTGATTGTACTACGTAAGTCAATTATTTGATACTCTAGAAAATCCTGAATTCACAAAAGACATTTATGCAAAGAGATTGAGAATATATTAAATTGTATATTGATTATCAAAGCATTTGATATTTGTCGTTTATGCATACTTAAATTTATATCATATCGTAAAATTTGAGATTTCTATATACATACATAACAATGATTCGTTACGAATCATTGTTATGTATGTATATAGAAATCATTGTTATGTATGTATACGCTGCTAATTATATAAAATTGTTCATACAGGTGGACCACAATTTATTCAAAGACTTCCGCCATTGATAGTTATAAACTATAATTATAATCTGACATTGCGCTGTTTGGCTCAAACAGATGAAATGTTGGACGTAGCGTATATTTGGACGCATAATGGTATGCGTATCCGTAATAAGGATTTGCAGAATAACCCGCGATTACACATCGGTGGCGAATATCTTGATATTATAAACATCACATTCGCTGAAGCCGGCGAATATGAATGTATTTTGAGAAGTGCTGTTGGCGAAATATCGAGCAAGCTTAATTTGATCGTGCAGGGACCACCAGGACCACCTGGTGGAGTGCAGGTTGTGAATATTGTCAAAACTTCAACCACATTACGGTGGACCGACGGTGCCTTGAACGGAAAACTGATAACTATGTACACAATTAGCGCACGAACAAATTGGAATCGCACATGGTTTCCTCTTGTGGAAAGTAAGTTTGGTCTTGGATAATCATAATTATAGAAATAATTTCGACAATTAATACTTGTTAATTATGATTTCTTCAATACGTTCGCGACTTTAAATTAAATGTTTAGAGGTTTTTTCGTTATACAGGGTGTTTACTATCTGAAAAAATCTGGAATTTTCGGGGATTTTTTTATCCTTAAAAATCAGGGATTTTCGTGGCATTTTATTGATGTTGAGAAAAATTTTTTGGAATTTTGTTTTTAAATTTAAGGCTTCTGAACACTTACCAATACTATCTCAGATTGTGACGTCAAAAATGGAATTGTATAATAAAAATTCTTGCAAAATACATTAAAATGGAAATATTTTTTAATAAAACAACACTTGCAATCGATAGAACAGACTTGTAAAATTTACCAAAGACTTTCCTTTTATTTCATTAATCAATAAATAATCATATAAAAACGAAAAGAACTATGTTCACAGCTATAACAACTGTCAAATTAATAATATATAAATATGATTTAATTCCTCCTCAAAAAGAGAGTTTTTGGTATATTTTGTAAGTCTATTCTACCGATTGCAAATATTGTTTTATTGAAAAATATTTTTATTTTAATATATTTTGCAAGAATTTTTATTATGTGTTTTCTGGCTTCTAACGTCATAATCTGAGATAGTAGTGGTGAGTGTTGAGGAATCTTAAATTCTGTCTTTTTCTGAAAAAATTGTTTCTTTGATCATTTTTTCTTGATAATGCAAAATGTCAATAATCGGTGCATATATTTATATTCTTGTGTGACTCGCAAATTTTTAGTTAAAAAATCAATGTGATAATAGAAGACGATACACACAGCAGAAGAGAACTCATTGATATTATACTGTAGTGAGCCTTTTATATACTATCCTATAGATTTCGCGGTTCTAATTGTAGAAAAGAATAGATACAGTCTCGCGTAGAAAACAATAAGAAAAAGAAACATTAAAAAGCGCATATAATAAAATTAATTTATCTCAAAGTTGCATTAAAACATTCTCTAAAAAATCTGGACTTTTGAATAAAAATACTTGGAAAATCCGGGAATTCTAGGGAGAATTTTTTTACATGATTTGAGTAAACACACTGTTATATCTGTTTTCTCTATATAGTTTTATTTCACGTGAACGCATATATGATTACTTTTAGATATTACGGCTATCGAGATGGATAGATATAATGGTCGAAAAGAGGCATATCTGGAGAATGTTTTGAATCCTTATTCCACATACGAGTTCCGTGTGCTTGCCTTTAATGAATTTGGTTACGGCCCGCCATCAACTCCCTCACCCCAATACAGCACTCCGTCCGACAAACCTACAAAAGCACCATCGAATATCAGCGGTGGTGGAGGGAAGATCGGGGATCTCACGATCACGTGGGATCCTCTTAGTCCATCCGATCAGAACGGTCCTGGAATCTATTACAAGATATTCTGGCGTCGAAAAGGATATGACACGGAGTTCCAATCGTTGGCCTTGAAGGAATACGGCAATGTCGGTAGCAGTGTCGTGCCGGTTCAACCAAAGTATTACTACACGGAATATGAAGTGAAAGTACAGTCGATTAATGCGATAGGCGAAGGTCCTATATCCAAAATCGAAACGGTATACAGCGCGGAGGACATGCCACAAGTTGCGCCGCAACAAGTGTTCGCCATGAGCTATAACAGCACTAGCTTGAATGTTAGTTGGCTACCGATAGAACAGACTCGCGAACGAGTGCGAGGCAAGCTGATCGGCCATAGGATCAAGTATTGGAAAGAGAGTATCCGCGAGGAGGATGCTACTTATTACTTGTCGCGCACCACTCGTCCTTGGTCACTGGTTGTTGGATTGCAGCCAGATACATATTATTACGTGAAGGTAAAATTGAAAAAATACAAAGTTTTTTATATTTGCGTTTCTATTTAAACATCTACTAAACATTTAAAAAATTCAAGTACAAAATCAATTGTTTGAAATATTTATTATGTATAATATTAATTACTTAAAGAATATATAAATTGAAATTTAAAATACACTGGCAAACTTATAAGTGAAAGACTTAAATAAGGATGAAAAATTTCTTAAAGGTAATGGCCTATAATTCCGCCGGAGAAGGTCCAGAAAGCGAACGGTACCTGGAACGAACATATCGCAAGGCGCCACAGAAACCGCCGTCTTCGGTAAACGTGTACGGTGTAAACCCGTCAACGGTGAGGGTTGTTTGGCGTTATGTGCAACCGAGCCTGGAGGAAGAGCCGCTAATCGGATACAAGATACGTGTATGGGAAGTTGATCAAGACATGAGCACGGCAAACGACACAATCATACCAGGCGGTTCCAAGTTAGAGGCCGATATCAAGAATCTGAGCCCAGGAAAAGCATACCACTTGAGAGTGCTTGCATTCAGCAATGGCGGCGACGGCCGGATGTCGAGTCCTACTCATACATTCCAAATGGGCGATGCTGCAGCCTTCAGAAGCAGTGCTGGGAATAAGATCTTGGATGCCGCTCTGGGGATAACTTTCTTGTTGCTTTTACGAGTCTACGGCTATGTATAGTGTAAAATAACATTTAGTTACTGTAGGTTATAAGGCTAATGGCCATAATTTCGTACAGTTCTTTTAAGCAGAAAAGTTAAAAAATTTAACGGAGCCTAAGACGAATGTTAAAAAATGAGATTTAACGGGATATTACAAGGCCTTTTTTATCCGATGAAATAATTGTAAAAAGTATGATCTGTTAGATTAATCTTTGACGGGCCAAAAATTAATATTGCTATGTCACTAGTGCTTAATGATATAAGCCGCTTCTGTTCTCAACGTTTTAACAACGGTAGTTCAGCACTTACTTCCACAGCTTTTAAGAAGAGTCACGGTACTACTAGGAGACTGAAACCGATCTGCATTTGACCCAAATATCGTGCAAAATAATATACAATAAATTCAATATAATTTTTATTCTATATGATAGAAAAAAATACTCTGTTGATCTATAATATACATTTTTTGACATATGTTTTAACGATATTTTAAAACTCACGAACAATATATTATCTTTTATTATATAATTAATTATGTATATATACGTACACATATATACGTACACACACACATATATATATATATATATATATATATATATATAAAAACCAAATAACATGTGCAAAATTTTTATATACATTTTTATATATTTATATACATTTTTTTATTATCATTTTTATAAAATTAGTAAATGCTATAATTTCAAAAATTAGATGCCCGTTCTTTTCGTTTGTAAAATTGTCAAATCTCTACTCTTGTAACTCAAGAATAATATTCTACCTCATTCCACGGTACATTTTCGAGATAAGCGAAGTAATTTGGAATATATACGTGAATAATAATTGAATAATATCTAAAAATGATTTGAAAATATAGAGTTTTGCATTTAGATTTTTACACAGATGATTATTAAATTAGCAATTCATGAAAAATATATAATAACACGTTCACTTTACGATGTACAAAGTCGTACTATACATAAGGCAATTTCACCTATTTGTTAAAAACGAAGAATACTTGATAACAAATGATTATGCTATGCTATTATGCTTTGTAAACACAACTTAAGAGAATATGCATGCCTAAAAATATATAGATGCCATTTGATCTAATGAGAAATAAAAAGTTGTAAATTTCGGATAAGAAGGTATTAACTCGTAAAAATATATATTCGACGTTAATGAATATATACTATATATTAATATACTACAATTTATTAATAACGAATTAATTAAGAATTGATGACTATAAGAATAACGAATAAGATTTATGTAACGTGCTAGTATAAGAAGCAACGTTATTTTCCGTCCATATATACAGAAATAGATAATGAACACTCGATTAATTTTGACAATACTGCGAATGTTTGTTGATCATTGAATTAATCTAATACTGTTATTAAAATTTTATTTAATATTGAATTGTGTATATTATTACAGCTATAATATCGATATAACTTACAAAATTGCATTTTATATATATATTTTATATTATTTAATCCGTAAATGCTCGTATGACTTTTTTTGACGTAAGTGCTCGCGTGGAGGTCAATTTGACCTACATTTTAATGTATTTATTTTTTATGTATAAACAAAATTTTTTATTTGTATTTATAAATAATTATAAACTGAGACTTGTTTTAAACATAAAATAATTTTCAAGCATTAGAAATTAAAAGAAATCTATATTTTTTAAAATATTTTTAATGTTATATTTTGGTTAATAAATTCATAGCCTTCGTATGAGTCAGTTTGACCCCCACGCCCGTGCTTACGGGTTAATCACTCTCTAACAAATTTGTGTATATATATCTTTGATTTAAAAATCTGTGAAAAAATATAAGACAGTGTTAGAATAATTCAAAGATATTATATGAGAAAAGTTTATATAAACCATAATAGTGTTCAGCGAGTACTATACAAGATATAAATAAGTATCAGATATTATATTATTTGTCTACTTATTATCTACATTTAAGGAACGTATACGTTTACATATACGTTTTGATATGTTTTTTTTATATTAGTATACAATGAAATTCACATAAATGTGTTTATTATTTATATTGTGTTTAAATAGAAATAGTTTATACACAATGCAAGTAATGAAGAATCAGAAAATGCGATCGTTCTAATTATCTGTTGCTGAAAAGATTACCGATATCGGTTGCTTAATTAAAAATAGTAGGCACAGTAGCAATACCTAGTAGCAATACCTAGAAATTGGTATAATTTCTCTAATCTTATATATATTTTTTTAATGTATTATTACTTATGCATAGTTCGTAGAAATACACACACGTCGTATATGATATAAATTTTTTACAATTGCAACATTGTTCTCTGCCTTTTATAATAATTTTATAACATGCTTATATCTTTCCAGTATATGTATAACATATTCTTCGAATATACAGGATGTCCCGCCACTACCACATTTCCTCTTAAGAACGTGTTCCTAAGATAATTCTGAAACGAAAATTCTAATATGAAAATGTCGAGGCTATAATACTTTTCAAATTATAAACGATTAAAGTTGGCGAATTGTAGAGGCTAAAGTTTGCGCGCTCAGGCCTGGTACAGCGCACAGTGGTAAAGAGAGACATTCGTCGCTCCCTTTTTTCAATATCAATACTGAGATTACATATGCAATAGTAGCAAGATTCTTCTATTCTACTATTTCAGAATAAATTTTTATTCTTTGTATATGCAGATAATAACAATTTAAAACTATTACAGATAGAATATTATCGCACAATCCAAATAGCATAGGTGATCGTTATGAATTAAAAAAGGATTCATTTTTCTAAATTCTTTATGCGTATCGAATTAGCGTAATTTGTTCAAAATGAACTCAAAAAGAATTTATTTTCGGAAGTATTATTATAAGAGTAAAAAAAAATTCTTTTTATGTATTTGAAAAAGAGCTCAGAATTGGTGACATAAAAGTGACAAGAAAAGTGAATATTATTTACTGTTAAGAGTGTTTTTAGAACAGAAATGGGATGGAAAGGGGATTCATTTCATAATTCGGGAATTCAAAAAGAATTCTTTTTGGATTCTCGTTGCTTACATTCGTTATAGCAAGCTGTCACATTTGACATTTCTAGGTTTAGTTTACACTGCTGCTAATTTCATGTCTTACATAAATTCTCACCTATGATAAAGAAGATTGCTACGCATCGATAAATCAGTTGTCGATATCTTTCCAAATGATAAAATATTAAGAATAAATAAATAAATTTTTTGTATATTGTTGCATATTATGTTGATAAAGATATTTGATAAACTTCAAATCTATTCATAATTTTTGAAAATTATCACGTATTATTTGCCTTTCTATTTGCACGAATTTATGTAAAACATGAAATCAACAGTGTAAATTTCTAAATTTAAAGAAATTCAAACGTGACAGCTTGCTTCTCATAACAAATGTATTCCCAGATAGCAAAGAAAATCCAGAAAGAATTCTTTTTGAATTCCCGAATTATGAAAAATAAATCCTTTTTCCATCCCATTTCTGTTCTAAAAACTCTCTTAACAGTTTAAAAAATATTCACTCTTGTGTCACCAATTCTGAGCTCTTTTTCAGATACAAGAAGAATTTTTTTTATACTTTTATTAAGAAATATAATAAATTTTATAAAAATATTGATTTCATTTATATAATAATTGTAATATGTATATAAAATTAATGTATATTTAAAAATGTTCTACAATAAACCTACTTTTATAGAAACATGAAAATGAAGAACAAAATTGCATTGTTAGATTATTTTTTTTATTTTTTATTATTATTTTTTTTATCAGCTATATAAATTGATTAAAAATTACATAAAATATATCTGATTTTCTAAAATGTTCGTAATACGTACAAAATATTAAGATCTGGAAATTTTTCGTCCATACTTCTTATTGCTCATTTATTTTATATTTTTACCATTTATAGATATTGTTTATATTCAGTAATAAGAAAAAAAAGAAAGTGTGCAAATTAGGAATTTGTACAGTGTTTTCTCATCAATTTAAACGGGGGCAAATTAGAAAGGGGCACAATGCATCATCAACATTTCAGTTGGTTCACAAAGCTTCCTCTATGAGAAAGCTTTTTTATTTTTTCTTTTTTTTTGTTTGGCTTCCTCATAGAGGAAGCTTTGTGAACCAACTAAAATGTTGTTGATGTATTAATTCATTTGCCAGTAGTTGAACTACTGAAATACAAGAATAAAATACTAATCGCCAGTAAAAAATTACTACATCTCAGTAATAAATTACTGACCAACCAGTAATACTTTTCTGTAAGGGAAAGTCGGACGCCGCGCACGAAAATCCGCACCAAAATCCCAAGTCTACTGATAATCCATAAATTATTGATAGTTATAATTACGTAGATGACACGTTAAACATAGTTTACATTGGGAGCTTTCCAGATGCCTTTATGTAACACAGTGTCTCTTTGTTGGAAAGCTCCCAATGTCTACGTGTAGATGTATCTATTTTTACACGTAAATCCTGCACAAAATGTAGTTGCTTAATAATGTTTTTAAAAAATTAATGATTCAATTCAATTCAAAACATTTATTGCTTCCCTCTCAGGTTTACAAGGCGTTTTTGAGGAACGTACCCAAACCTTTACATTTAATATCAAAAATATAGAGCCTGGCCTTTGAGCGACCTTACAATTGTTTTTTTGCCCTCTCTATCCCTTCCGCCTTCTCTCCGGCCCCTCTTTCTTATATCCCTCTTCGCTGCTTTCCTTCTTTTCTTTCTCTTTTTTTTTTGTTTCCCTGCTCCATCATCTCCTATCACTCCCTCCTTCTATACCTATCCACCTAAAAATAACAAAACATAACGGCACAAAACAAAATACAAAAATTCTTTATTATACTTTTTCCTTAATTCTCTTTCTTTTTATCCTTTTCGTCCTCGTCTGTGTCCATCAGTAAATTTTCCTCCATTTTTTCCACGATCTCGTCCTCCGCCGTTCTCCTTGTTCCTTCACTTTCCTCCTCTCTCCTTTCCCTTCTATTTTCACTCTCTTTTCCTTCTTTGATCCTTTTCTCTATCGACTTGTCTTCGTCTATCTTCACTATCTTCACTATTCATTCTGTTTCCTTCTTTTTTTCTTGCTTCCATTACCTTACGTTTATCTTCCTCGCTTCCCAACTTTACCAATAATGTTATCCATTCTCCTCTTTATCCTATCATGTTCACCTCCGCCTTTACTTTCAGCCCTTCTGTAAACAATTGCTTTATCTTGTACCAATTCGATTCACTTCCTCCCCATCTCTCTTTCTCAACCCTAATTATCACATTCTTCCTTCTTTTTTCATCATCGTTCTCTTCATAATCCTTGTACCACCATTTTCTCTTATATATATATATATATATACATACCTTATCCCTTCTCTCCTCACTCTCGTCACTCTTCCTTTTACTTGTACTTTGCTCCATCCTGTATACCTTTCTTTTCAATCTCTCTACTTCTTTTTTCAGTTCTTTTATCTCCTCCTTAAATTCCTTCATCATTTTCGCTGTTTGTCCTTCCGCTATCATCTCTATCGCCTCCTTGTCAATTATTATTGTTCCTTTACACTTCATTTTTCCATCCATCTCTTTCTTCCTTTCTCCTCCTTGTGGTATCTGTAAATAAAAACCTTTATGTTACTGTTTAATCTTTCCGTTTATCACCTGCTGCATTCGCTTGCTTTCTTCTCCTCTCTAATTGTAAGTCTGCCATCCATTTCTCTGTGTAAGAAATTTCTTTTACTCAAATGTTATAGGTAAGAGAAATTGTCGCGAATTAGTTCTATCTAATATGTGTTAGTTAATTTATGATTTTTTATGATTTTATGAAATTTCATGATCTATTCTTATAGGTTTTAATCTTAATGTTGTAGTAAACAATATTCAAAATAGATCTTAATTAGAACGTTGCGAAAAAACAACAGTTAACCAACAATATATAATATATATTTAATCTCTTTGAAAT